>JAQIXP010003242.1:0-13393 GCA_034700285.1 Proteroiulus fuscus
CAATGTCACCAAATTGCAACAACAGTGGAAACACCTTCAAGGAGTGGAACTACCATCTCTCAAGACAGCAAAGCCTATTGTGCTGATAGGACAGGACCATGGTGAATTGATAGCCACATCAATATCACAGTAAATTTCTTCAACTTGCACCAGTACTAGATGACAAAGGAATTCTACGTATTAAAGGACAATTAAACGAGTCTTCAGCAAGTACAGATGTAAATAATCTGATTATCCTCGATAAGAAACATCCATTTGTTACGCTCATGATTCAGCATTATCACGAAAAAGTTGGACATCAAGGTCAAGAAACCGTCATCAATGAAATTCGGCAGAAGTTTTGGATTCCCTCACTTAGACAAGCCATCAGAGGCATTTGAAATGCCTGTCAGCAATGTAAGATCAAGAGAAGCAAGCCAAGTTGTCCTGAGATGGGCCAGTTACCAGCTTCCAGACTAATGGAGTTTCAGCGACCGTTCACATGCACAGGAGTCGATTATTTCAAACCCCTGGAAGTGACAGTTGGACGTCAAAAAGAGAAAAGGTACGGCATTTTGTTTACTTGTTTGATGACACGGGCTGTACATCTGGAGATAGCTGCTTCGCTGACCACAGATTCGTGCGTGATGACCATCAGAAGAATGATCAGTCGACGAGGAATTCCAAGAGAACTGTTTTCGGATAACGGCAATAATTTTTGCGGTGCAGAATCCGAGCTGAAAAAGTTAGTGCTTGAACTGGATCAAGACAAGATAATCCGCGAACTTGCACCTCGAGGAATTTCGTGGAATTTTCTTCCACCACTATGCCCCCATATGGGGGAAAGTTGGGAGCGCTTAGTGCGTTCGGTAAAAATGGCAATTTGTGGACTTTTGACAGATCAAAGTCCCAAAGAAGAAGTTTTGCAGACTGTTTTTACAGAAGCCGAACACATCATGAACAGTCATCCGCTGGTACATGTGTCGCTGGACAGTGCTGACATGGAAGCATTAACTCCTAATCATTTTTTGATTGGACAAAGCAGTGCTGTACAATCTCCTGGAAGTGCTGCAGCCTTTGACAGAAATTTGCAAAAATAATGGAAAGTTTCGCAAGCACTTGTCGACCAATTTTGGCAATGCTGGATTAAAGAATATCTTCCAACGTTGACACGGCGTACAAAGTCATGCCAGCAAGTGAAACCGGTGGCAATTTTTGATGTTGTCATCATTGTGGATGAACGTTTCCCCCGGAACTTTTTGCCAAAGGGACTAGTGGTGAAGGTTTTCCTAGGAAAGGACAATATTGTCAGAGTAGTAGACGAATTTATCGAAAACCTGTGACCAAGCTTTGTGTCCTAGACGTAATTGTTAAGTGATGTTGGCGAGTTCCATCACTGTAGGGAAGGATGTTACTGAAGATTAGTTTAACTTAATTGTTTAAAAAGATTGATTTCATAGATTTGAGAAATTTGCCTATTTGTAATTGTTTGCCTGTTTATTGGGTTTTAGCATGTGCTTTTTAGCATGCTTAATTGCTGGTGCGCATGCAGTTATTTGTTTTGCACATGCTTGAAATTTGGTTTTTGAATTGGTAGAATGTTCAGTTCAGTTCTTGCTCTAATTTCGTTATGGCCAGTTTGAATTTGTGTGAACTGCTGTTTTTAAAATGTGAGTTAATTAAATTTAACAATTAAACTTTATTGGACTAAGGATTTGTGAATTGTGGTGTTGTGCTGCATGTTTGTACCGGAAATGCCATGGACCGGTGGATTTGGAATTGCATTCAGAATTTGAATAGGCCTACAAATGTTTCCTGATCTGGTAAAGAATTCTGCAAGTATGCTCTATCTAGCTAAGGAGCTATAGCTGCCTTAAAGCTAAATAATAGTCACGAGTGCTATTAAGAAATCTCATTGTATTGAACTTCAATGCTGACCATCGGATGTCTCATCAAAGTAAGAAAACAGGTTTGAATGAATCAATTATTTATTTTTTTACAGATTATGTTGTCTTTTGTAGAAAGCACATAACATAACCAGATAAGTTTGATGTGCACATTTGTCAGTGTCCCAGTTCCCATGTTTTGTGTATTTATGTCATCTGGGAATTTAGTAACTGAATTTGTTTTATGTATTACTTATATAGTGCATTTGTTTTCATGGAGTACTTATAGAGTGCATTTGTTTTGTGTATCATATTGCTTAAGTTTTAAATTTGTCAGTTTGTCATGTTAATTTGAGTCCTGTTTTGTCATGTATTGGGTTATCTATAATTGCATTGATGCTTTACTTTTGCTCATTGTTTTTCTCCCCATTTGCTTACATGTATTAGATTTATTTTGGTGATATCTGAACCTGAAGCATTTTTTTGTGGATGTGTAGTTTTTGCAAGTAGGATAACGATGCCTAATAACCAAGAGGGTGACCCACTTGTGATCTACCTAAAAAGGTAGAGAACCAAATGAGATCAAAGAAATTACAGAGCTCTCTTGGCTGTTTTCCCTCCAATTACAGGCTAGTCATAAGGGCAGAGGAAAAAGTGGCTCCAGAAAATTATTCGTACAAGAAAATCAAGTGAAGAACTTTTGCATTTTTGCATTTGGTTTGCAACCTATGATTAAGTTTAGAACTATATGTAAACTGTGTGTGTACTGCATATGACCAGGTAACAATGCCAAATATGCCTATTTTGTCTGTGGTACTGATAATGGTGTATTTAGCATTGCTGACATAGATATCCCCATATTACAATATAGCCAATTGCTGCAGAATTCAATTACTGCTGAAACCACTAAACAAATTTTTAAAAAGGGAGATTATTACTGTAATTAATTTTTTTTTCTGTTTAAGGTATTTTTTGTGAGAAAGTTGCGAAGAAACCAGATGCTAGTTTATAGCTAATTGTTGTTGTTGTTGTTGTTAAACACTTATGATTTTAATTTCATTGTGAACTTTCAAAAAGCCAAAACTGAATGCAGGTGTTATGTGACATTAGCTGTGTCAAAATATATTTCATGGTTTTGGTTTTGTTTTCTGACATGCATGTAAAATCAGCAAACACTTTGCATTCTGGAAGCCAGAATTTCAGAGGGACCATTTTGTATGATGAAATGATCATTCTATGATGGATAATATTACCAACTTTTGAGCTCATGCATTGGCTTGTTCAGAAGCCAGAGCTAAAGATCAAAAAATTGTGCCTCAAGTTACACCCATTGTTTGGCTGATCTAATGCTCAATTTCAACAAACTTGTGATTCTGCCCTACAAACTTGGTCAGTTAGGGGATCTGATGCTGAAATTCAACAAACTTTGTGATCCTGCTCCGTGAATTTGGACCAATTTAATGAACTGATGCTGAACTTATACAATCTTGGTGATCGAATGTTGAACTACATACTTGGTGATTACATATTTTTTTTTAAACCAACTGCTAACATCTGCAACATTTAGTCAATTGAAGTTTTGGACAATGAACAGTTTAAAACCATGAAGGTTGTTTAAAAAAAAATTTTTAAATTTATGAACAGCTTTAATTTGTTAGTTTTGACCTCTCAATCTACTGAAAAAAAAATTGAATTTGGCCTTACAAAAGCATACACAAGATATTTGCCAACTTTATGTTCAGTAACGCACGATTATTTTATTCTTGTGTTTTCCAAGTAGTTATACTGTCTTTATTTTTATAATAAAAATTTGGATATATGGACATTTTTCAACAACACAAAAATCAAGGTAGAATTTACATTATTCAGCCCACATCTGTATATTAATAATAATGTTTGCTTTATATTTTGCCACTACCATGGCTGGATTTCCAATTGAATTTGAAAACAATGCAATTGTTATTTGCTACATGAATTTATAACTATAATGCTCATGGTAAATGTAAATGCATCAATCATGCCCATAAAATTTATTTTGAATTTTATGACAATGACAAGTTTCATTTAAACTCCGATAACTACAGAAAGCTTACACCTACCATATTGTGTAAATGTGATGGTAATAAAACATAGATGTGTAAATAAATAAATTGAACACAGACATAATGTGTGGAAATGCTTTTTACATAGATTGATTGTGCAGTGAACATTGAAAATGTGCAAGTCTTGTGCTGTCCAAGGATGCACAAGCAGGCATCTTAAATGCAAACAGAGTAACTTTTTATCCATAGGTTTCATGTGTAGATATTCAGTATGATAATATAATATTAATGCTTTTAAATATACAAACTGTATGTAGTTTAACTTTATAATATGGAATATAACTGACACAATACAGTGCAACTTGTCTTGGTGAACACCTTTATACCAAGAGCACCTGATTTAGGTGACTTTTTACACGGTCCTGGCAGCTTCCATAGAGTTTACATTAGCAAAAGTCTGTATAACGAAGTCACCTTGCTAATGTGAACGGTGAACACAAAAATAAGCCCCATGATGTAGGTCATGGGGCTGATTTTCAAAATCAGATTGATTTTCAAAATCAGCCCCATGATGATCCAGGAATTATTTTAAGCGTGTTTGAGGTGGTCCCATCTGTTTATCTTTAAAATTGAAGAAATTCAATATGGTCGACGACTTTGAAATATATTGTCAGATTTTAAAGAAATTCCATTTTTAGGCTTAAAAGAGGTATAGAATAATAATATAATAGTTTTCAAAACTTTAAAGTCAAAATTAAAAAAGTGTAATTTTCACCCCATAGAAAAAACTGATCAGAATCAGGAAAAATTTGTAGAATTAATTTAAAACATATAAATGGAGTGTAGTCTTATTTGATGTTGATTCCTTGTTTTAATTTTTGAGATATCTAAACGTTTTTGAGACAGGAACTATTTTGTTGGCAGAATCAGAATTTTTTAAATGCCAAAGATACTTTGAGACATGCAGTGAATTTTTACAAGAACAATTCCTACAAAACATCTAGAAAATAAGTTGGGATGTCAATATGTGCACCCAAGACAACGGCTACACTCAAATCAGACGTAGTTGATTTGGGGAATATGAAATTAGTAAAATCAATTATTCTTACCTGCAGATCTTGATAGTTGGTGACGACCTGAGTCCCACGTAGCAATCGGTGATTGAATCCGACGATTGGTTCCTGAGATATCTGTAATAGAAGGATTTTATTAGATTTGAATTTGCCTTGATTTATTTTTCAAAATTGCCCTAGCGAGAGAATCATGAAACAAAACCCAAGTCACCTCGGGGGCGTGAACTAAAGTTGAGTGACAGTATCAGTCAGGATCTATTGGCCATGGTCAATTGTGACGATGACCAATGGTCAGACGACCACCCGAAAGATAGTTTTGGAGGGGGTGGAATTGCCGGAATTTGCATGCAATTGCGGAATAAACATTTTTGACAGTTTTTGTATTTACCTATGTTTTAACATTAGATCATTAATCAAAGGGCCAAATCTAAACAGAGAAATTATAAGAATCATTAAAAGCTATAAAACTTTTCTAGGAATATGGCGGCCGTGCTAGGAATTCTGGGAGTTTGGTAGGCACCCAAATCAATTATATTGGCCAAAGGGCCCAAAGAGTTAGAAGGAGCCTGTGGGGGTATAAAAGGCCCTGCAACGATGGAAGAGCTCTCTCTGGCCAAAACTGTGAAGTCGCGAGAGCCTTTGATGGAGTACAGAATAACATGGAAATTTTTATTTTTAATTTTAAAGTTGAGTTAAAAGATTAAAAATAGTCATAAGAATTGGACAGAAAATGCGAAATCAATAATATTTGCAGAAGACTGAACAATAATGGATTAAAGGTTAAGGATATTATCAAGTTTCTACATTTTGTGATCAGACCAAAGAAAAGTTAGGGATAAGTGACTGAGATAAGGTGGAATGCAAAATTGTGAAAATAGTGAAGTGAATCGCGAGAAATGTGCTACGAAATGATTAAGAAGTTCATCAAAGGATATACTGTAGAAAAGATAAGTCAAAAAATATTGTTTTATTGTTATATTAATATGTCAGGCTAGGAGTGCTTGAAATATGAACCTGGGGGGATTTCAAAGGGGGGAAGGATTTTACAATGGTGGAATTCGGGGCGATTGTTGAAAAATATGCAGTGTTTTGATTATTTCATTGCCACAAATTTCATTCAAATTTGTATTTTCAATTCGAAAGAAGCCACAAGATTCTGTGAGTGTGTGTGTGTATGTAAAAAGTATGCCCTGTTCAGTTTTGCCGGTGAAAGAACTTTTCATTTGCAATTTGTTTTTTGTTTTAAATTTCTTCAATAAATGTTTACTCGTGTGTATTTCATATTAAAACTGTTGAGTTTTATTTTAAATCTTACTGTAAAATACTCACTTGGATGGATAGTTTTGGGAAGAGTTTTGGCCAGCAAACAAGCCTAGGTTCAAGGACCTAGCCTGATCCCACATAATTGTATGGGGTCCCACGTTACATAAATAATAGTTAGGACCCCGACTAAGCTATTCAAGTAACGGTTGGGGAACACTAACACCAGTATCCAAAGAAAATTACCCTCCTTAAAGCTGTAACATGTGATTGCCCCCCTTAGCAAAACCCTGTATCCGCCCATGCTAAGAAGTCAAAAATATCGATGATCAAAAAAGGTATAAAGACCAAAAAAGTCACTAGTAAAAGAAGTCATTTCTGATTAACAAAAACAAAAGTTCTGCAGAGAATTCGAAGTCTTCTGTAGTTTATTTATCGTGTTAAACTGCAGGAAGACATTTCTACACATTTCTGTAATTTTTCTAGTTTACCGCATTTTTGTTGACATATTTTCTACATTCAAGTTATAAAGATTAACTGCAGAACAACTAAAAAGATATTTAAAAAAACAATAAAAACATTGCATAATACTTGTGCAGAAAGCTGCACAAATCATGTAATTTTCTGTTTTATAAATGATCATAAATATAGAACTCGACTAGTTTTTCTGTGGTTTAACACTGAAAATAAACTGCAGAAGACTTCAATTTTTCTGCAATGTTTTTTGGGCATGCATCATATATGAGTAATGTTGAATAGGCCTAGTAAAGCCACTGCTTCACTATTAGATTAGGCTAAGTTAGACACAGCTCCTCAGTGGGGGTCTTGGATTGAAGCCCCCAGTTAGGTTGGTAGTCCCAGGTCCAGGTGCAAAGCCCGCCCCCCAATCATAATGCAAATATGATCATATGCTAAACTATTACCAACAGGACATTCGAAAATTATTTGCTGCATCCAGCAGTTGTTACTTGTTGCTGTCTCCTGCTTGTGGGCGGAGCCAGCAAAACCGTGTACCAGCAGCCTGGACTTTTCGAACGCCCTCGCTGCTTTTAACAAAAATGGCGCTTTCCAATGAGTGATGCTGTGCATGTTAATGCAGACTGAGTCGTCTGCAATACGTCTGCTACTTCAATCCAGCTAAGAAAAAGCACCTCCCCTGGCTGCTTACTCTGCTTGCAAGCAAGAGAAGCAAAAATGACGTCAGATGCTGTCGTCACTTCTTTCAGCATGTCATGTTCGAACACCATTGCTGTTTGTGCTTCCTTTTGCTGGAAGCAGCAATGAATTTTCGAATGTCCTGAACGCAATTAAAAGTTATTTTTAGCTATGTTTGTAGTCATTGCAAATGTTGCAATAATGGGTGAAAATTGACCAATGCAAAGAAAATTTTAATTTTCCTGTTTTTCAGTAGTGTGGATGCACCTTAAAGCTGTTATGTGTAGGCCTGAGATAAAATTTGAGGAATTTGTTAGAAGATTTGTTTCAGTTCTGTTGTGTCAAAAAAATTAAGTTTATAAGAAAATTCATATTACAGACAGCCCCCAAAATCCTGGAGCCACCCTTGCCCAGTACTTGATAGTGTCAACTACAAACCTGCTTTTGCATTGACCACTGTATGTCATTGACCTACATCTTTACAAATTCCCCTTCTGAAAATAAAAGGGGGAAATGGTTAAAAAGAGTTAAAGTGTACAATCCTAGCATTGTTTCTGATAAATAGGCTACTTGCAAAATCTACTTCTGGTATTTAAAGGCTGCTTGCAGTTTGTACTAAATGGAGATTCAAGTTTCACTTTAAATTTAAGATTTAAATTAACTATCACAAGTCTGAAATCTAAAAAAAAAATGTAGGCCTACGTGTTGCATTTTAAAAAAATGTCAAAAGGTGTTGTAAAGGAATATCTGTGGAAAAGTTTGGCAAAAATTCCTCATAGAACATTTTATAGATTAAAGAATAAAAACCAAGTTAATTGTTTACCTGAAAAGCAGAATGATAAAATTACAGGAAATGACATGGATATTATGGACACACAAACTACAGAAAATGTGGAAACAGTGTCATATCAACCAATGTCAAATGAAAACAATGTGAATGAGGAAAATATGCCTGATGGAAACGAACCCAATGACCATGATGATTTGGAAATTCCAATGTTCCATAATGTTAAATTTTAAAAATGAATTCTTGCTTCTGATAATGGCATTTGTCTTAAAACATTGAATTACAAAAGATGCAATTGATGATTTACTTAAGGTGGTAGCAGCACATTTACCAGAAAATACTGAATTTCCTGAAACATTATACAAATTTTCAAAAAAATTTTCGATTACATTACAGTATTACAGTATAATAAGAAAAGTAAGCCGAATGTGTTTTTTAGCCACTTGCACATTCAATTGTCACACTTTTTGTGCCTAATCCACATAAACTACATACAGGGAGGCCCATTGGCGCAGGTCTAATCAGGCAGAAACAATGGCATGGGGGTTAAATGCCAAAAAAGGTAAAAATTGGTAGCCTTTTCCTCATAACACCAAAGCAATGCACGATTGCCAACTTTTATAAATGCAGGAGTAAAATCTCACTATGTTCACCATATTATATGCTTAATACAGCAATACATACTGAAAATGAATTTCACAAAATTTCACAAAAATTCCCTTTTCAGCTCATTGGCTATTAAATTAGCCAAACTTTAACATTTATTATTTAATTAACTAATTCACTAATTTTAATCTTCTTTGGACCATTGGCTATTATATTTGCCATATATTGTTACTGAATTTTTGTATGAGATGGCAGCACATGCTTCATAGGTCCCCAAAGCAAAAGCAAGAATGGCTTCTTCCTCAAGTGCTTGCACGTGAGTAGGACATTTAAATATGCAATTAGGATATTTAAAAAATAAATAAGTGTAAATTGAATATAATAAACACATTTTCTAGTATGTGTAGTCAAACAATGTATCACATTTAGAACTTATTTTACACATTAAGCATGCAATTAAAGCTAATTTTGATTATGGCAAATATATTAGCCAATGGTCATCAAATCTTTGTTATATTCAAGTACATTCTGGTTAATGTAGTAGCCAATGGGTATTTATAACTGTAAAATTTAAATTCAAAAATGTTGATTTTAGGTCTGTTCAATGCAAAAAAGCAACCCATCTGTAACATTGCCCCTTTTAAGCCTAATATCTCAGAAGATGAACTTATGTCTGATTCTGATGACAATGATCAAACGTGGGAGCCTTCTGCAATGGATTTGCATGATTGTTGTAATGAATATTCAGATGATGAAGATACTTTGAATAAAGAAGATGATCAACCTGCAAGTTTTTACTTTTCAAGAGATCCAGAACTGTGGATTAAAGATTTCCCAATTCTTCCAGCAGAAGAAATGAAATATGTGCCTCCAGAAATCAATGAAAAGTATACATTTACTTCAGCATCACCACCTCTGAAGTACTTGGAGGTTTTTCTTGATCAAAATATCATCGAATGCATTCTTTTCCAAACAAATGTGCACATGAAACAAAAAGCCCAACAAAGAGGAACTCGTGCAAGCAAACCTGTAACTGCCACAAAACTACGTCAATTTCTCGTTGTGTCATGTACATGAGTATCATCAAGATGCATTCCAAGCGCAAAAATTGGGCTTATGGGAGCCATCAGGAACCTGTGGCTACAACCATTAGCAGAAATAGATTTGAAGAACTATTTCATGCAATTCATTTAACTGACAACAATTTGTTACCTACACCTGATAGTGAAAACTTTGACTGCCTATTCAAGGTTAGACCAATTATTCAGCACATGCAACAATCATTCAAAAATGCTATAAAACCAGAATCACACCATGCTGTAGATGAGATGATGGTTCCATTTAAAGGACGAAGTGGAATGAAGGTTTATATGTCAAAAAAGCCTGTGAAGTGGGGGTACAAACTTTTTGTTCGATCTGGAATTTCAGGATATATATATGACTTTGAAGTCTTTGATGGCAAAAGCAAAGGAATCCCAGCTTAACACACCAACTTTGGAATAGAATTTGGTGAGTCTGAGGCCACTGTTCTTCGCCTTGTGGATAACTTACAGCCTGGAAACCATGTCTTTTTTTGACAATTACTATGCATCACCAAAACTTTTGCAATTTTTAAGAATGAATGACTTGAATGCAACATGCACTCTTTGAGAAAATCAGATTGAAAAATGTCCTCTCAAGTCGGATAAGCAGCTAAAACAGAAAGGATGGGGCTCCTTTGATTTCAAAATAAATTGCACTAAAGATGTCCTTATTACAAAGTGGTTTGACAATCGTGCAGTACTTGTGGGCTCAAACTACCAAGGTGTTGCTCCGATAGAAGAGGCTGAGCGTTTTGACAGAGTAAAAAAGCAACGAATCACAATTCCATGACCAGCCTTGATTGGTACTTACAACCAGTACATGGGAGGAGTGGATAAATCTAGTGCTGTATCTTTTTGCCGTATCTCTTTGCCGTATAAAGCTGCGAAGCAAAAAATGGTATCTGTGCCTCTTTTTTCACTTTATCGACATGGCATGTGTAAATGCTTGGATAATGGCACGCATGAGAAAAAGCAAGACCAGCTTTGAAGATTTCAAGCTAGATATAGCTCACTCACTCCTAGCTGGCTCAACCACATTTCAAGTGGCCAGGGCAGAGGAAGAATGCCCTCCACCAATGCCAAAGGGAACCAGAAAAAACCCATCTGCAAGTTCAATTCTGATTGCAAAGCAGTATGATGGTCAATGCCACTATCCAAAGTTTCAAGATAAAGTGCCACCAAGATGCAAATTCATTGGATGCAAAAGCAGAACAGTTTATTTGCAGAAAATGTAACATTAGTCTTTGTGTTGGAGTCAATGACTGCTTTTATAAATTCCACCAAGTTAGGTCATAAATGACCATTGGTTATTTCAATAGAAATCATTAAAACAATGAAAATTAAATTACTTTTCTCAAAAAAAAAATTATTTTGTGCAAATGTTGCCTCATTTAAGAATAAAGTTCAGTAAAACTTAAAATATCTTTTGCAGTTTCACTAAGGGCTAAAAAGGGTTAATAAGGTGATGAATTTCTGCAGAAAAAAAATTTTACAATTAAAGTGATGAATTTCGGCAGGAAGTGCATTCAGAATTAAGGTGACGAATTTCACCACAAAATGCAGTGTAAAATTCAAGTTACAAATTTCTGCAAAAAGAACAAGTCAACCTTACATTACGAATTTCAGCATACAAAATTTTCAGATCTAAGATGAAATAAGATAATTACTACAGAAAGTAAATTTCAGATTTAAGGAAACGAATTTCTGCACAAGTGCAATTCACATTTAGTGAAAAATTTCTGCTGAAGTGCATTTCACAAATAAAAAGATCAATTTCCACAAGAAATACATGAATTTCAGCAGAAAGAACATTTTAGATTTTAAGTGATGAATTTCTGCAGAAAAACATTTTAGATTTAAGATGATAAATTTCTGCAGAAAAACATTTTAGATTTAATTTTACAAATTTCTGCAAAAAAATGCATTTCATAATTTTTACAGAAAGATAATTTCAGAAGTATGGTGATAATTTCTTCTGAAAGTGCTTTCAATAATTATGTGTACAAATTTCTGCAGAAAGACTTTTAAAATATGAAGACGAATTTCTGCAAAACAATATATGAATCAAATTCATGAATTCTTGCAGAAAATGCATTTCGAGATTTCTGCAGAAAAACCATATCACAAAAAGGCGTAGAATTTATGCAGAAAATACATAACTTAAGGTCCTAAATGTTTGCAACAAAAGCATTTTACAATTGCTGCAATAAATTTTTTTCCATAAAATATATGAATTATTGGGGGAATTTTCTACGGAAAATACAAGAATTAAGGTGATAAATTTCTGCAGAAAATGCCTTTCAGAATAAAGGCGACAGATTTCTGAATAATGTGCACTTGAAAATGAAAGGTGAGGAATTTCTGCAAACAAAACGTTCATTAATATGATGAATGCTTTCAGAAAATTCATTTCAGAATTTTTTCAGAAATTCAGAAGGAAGCTAACGAATTTCTGCAGAAGGTGCATTCTAGAATTATATTTGCAAATTTCTGCACAAGTGGCATTTCAGAAAGGGAGGAAACTTTGCAGAAAACACCTGAAGTTTTCAGAAAATGCACATTAGTCAGAATACTTTTAATGAAAAGACTATCTGCTATATGAACATGCCACATTTAAGGTGATGAATTTCTAAAGAAAAGATTATTTCAGATTTAAGTTGATGGGTTTCTGCTAAAACACAATATTATATTTTAGGTGAGAAATTAATGCAAAACAAAAATTTCAGATTAAAGGTGACGAATTTCTGCAGAGAACTTTCGCATTCAAGGATAAAAATTTTGGCAGAAGTGCATTTTAGAATTATAAGAGTAATTTCTGCACAAAATACATAAATTAACATGATTAATGTTTTCAGAAAATGCAATTCAGATAATTATTAAGCTGGGGAATTTTGTAGATAAAGCTTTTCAGAATATTATTAAGGTGAGGAATTTCTGCAGAAAAACATTTCACCAAATGTCACCAAAAATCCATTCCAGCAGATTAAAAAAGGATTGAAAAAAGCCTCATGTATACAAATTCAACCTTGCTGAATGAAATCTTAAATCTGTTTTACAAAATTCCATCTGGCTCAAGAGATATAGTCATTCAAAAAATGACACTTTTGGAATGTTTTCCATAAAATGCGGTAAAAACATAGCTTCTATGACATTCAATACACTAAAAAAATTCCTGTATACTACTAGGAACACGCCGCATTCGAATCTTAAATCCATTTGCCAAAATTCCATCTGGATCCAGATATATAGTCCTCCAATATGCATTTTTTGACATCCTGTATTTGCATAAAAAAATCTTCACATGCAGTTAAAACGTGACTACTGTGTCATTTCATGTGTTAAAAATGCATGTATACTACTTAGAACATGCTGAATCAGAATATGAAATCCTTTTTAAGATTCTAATCCATACCTAGAGATATATCACGGCAGTACGCGTGTTGAGAACTTAACCACTAGGGTTCAGTCTGTGCTTTCTAAAGCCAGTGCTGCTCCCATAGTGGTGGTGCATGCCGGGACCAAC
>JAQIXP010003243.1:0-13388 GCA_034700285.1 Proteroiulus fuscus
TCTTCAAAACGAAAACTTTGCTGCAATTATTATTGGCACAGAAATTAATATCTAGTAATTGTGTACTGTTTAAAAATGACTTGTTTGAAAGTGAGACTGTCCCTTTAACTTATTTGTGCAGAAATTTGTAAACGAACCCCGAAATCGATTTTAGCGCAGTTGTGTTTATAAAAAAGATGCATTATTTTATTCTAATACTGATGACTGATTAGTATACATTAAAAAAAGTCGAACAAAACTGACGAAAAGGAAAATAAAATCTTGAAATGCAAATGGATGAGTATTATGCTGCTTTAGAAGGCTAAACTTAGGCACGTAAACATATAACATTAAAATGTTATTCTGACGAGTAAAAACAAATTCATCATAGATGAAGACGAGATTTTCCCACAAAAAATGATATAAAATGACTAACTTTCCTTGACGGAATTTTTAAAAAAATGTCCAAACTTGTAACGTAAAATATAGATGTTTCCCAGGACCGACCTTTTCTCCCCTGACTTTTCTAGGCTGTACAAGCAATGTACTTTAAAATTGCTGGCGATATCGCGGAAATTATTTAGGAGTTCATACCTTTTTGGCACCAATGCGCTACTAACATAAAATAATGAGTTTCTAGAAAATGACAAGATGGACAAATTAAAAAAGTTCCTAAACTAATTCTTGATGATTTTTTTTTCTAGTAAATAAAAGATGCCGGTAATTTAAAAATAAAATCAACTCAACAACCATAAAAAAACTCCTTTGGCCCGCACATCTTAACATTAGCACCAACAATGGAGATTGACCGGACGAAGATTTAGCCCAGAACCACCGATAACGAAGACCGAGCAACAGCGACATGGTGAGTAAACAGACTTGTTTTCTTAATTTTTTAAATTAAACGGACAAATCCGTTAGATAGGGCCGCTCCCAGCATTAATCCAAAGCCTAAGAAAAAGGCCATCATCCCGCCAGCGGCCTCCTGGTGTTCTGGTTCCACATTCCTGTTAGAAAGGAAGGCGGGTTAAGATAACCTAAGCATTATAGAATTTAACGTTAGGTTTGGTTCAATGGACAAAATCAAGTGAAAAGTTAAAAGTATGAGCTAAGCTGATAAGGGATTTATGAATCCATAAAAATTCAATGAGATTCCCTGAACTTTACTTATGTTTCACCAAAAGCCTTTTGGGATTTACCTAAATTTACTATGAATCACCAAAGTTCACTCTGTATTCGCTTGGGAATCACTGAAATTCACTCGGGGTTACCTAAATCCTCTTGGCTGCACCAGAAATCATTTAGGGAGTAAGCAAAATTTACTCTAGATTCACCAAAATCCACTTAGGATATACAAAATTCACTGGGATTTATCAGAATCCTCTCTAGATTCACAAAACTCACTAGGGATTCACTCAAGACTACTCAAAATTCACTTAGGATATATACAAAAATTCCCTGGGATTTATCAACATTTTATGGGATTCATTAGAATCCTCTCTGGATTCACCAAAATTCACTAGGGGGATTCACTCAAGACTACTCAAAATTCACTTAGGATATACAAAAATTCACTGGGATTCATTAGAATCCTCTCTGGATTCACCAAAATTCACTAGGGATTCACTCAAGACTACTCAAAATTCACTTAGGATATACAGAAATTCACTGGGATTCATTAGAATCCTCTCTGGATTCACCAAAATTCACTAGGGATTCACTCAAGACTACTCAAAATTCACTTAGGATATACAGAAATTCACTGGGATTCATTAAAATCCCCTCTGGATTCACCAAAATTCACTAGGGATTCACTCAAGACTACTCAAAATGCACTTAAGATATACCAAATTCACTAAGATTCACCAGAATCCTCTCTGGATTCACCAAAAATCACTCAAGACTAATCAAAATTCCCTTAGGATATACAAAATTCACTCGTGCTTTGACCCAGGATTCACCAAACTCAACTTAGAACTCACTAAAAATTCTCTAGAGCTACTCTAGTAAGGCGGGTAGTGAATATTAAAAATTTCTTGACAATTATATGAGTACTTACTGCGGCCCATGGATCATAGCTTCGCTGGCCAGGTAGCCTCCTGACAGGGAGAGTAAGCTCATAAACAGGAGGAAGTACACGTCGTGGTCAAAAGCCACCGACGTTAAGTGCCTCGGCTGTGCGTTACAGAACATTAGTAAGGGAATGAAGGCAATGCGAGCGACGCACAGGATGGGGAGAAGCGGTATCCTCGTCTGCGGCTGTAAAGCAGCAAGTGAAAACATTTAACTCCAGTTCTAAAAAAAATTTGACAATTTTCTGACATAATTACCAATCCGTGCCAGCCGGCTGCCATCCTCCCGACGTAATCACCGACGTTGTAAATGAGAAAGCAACCCACCGGTATGAAATATTTTACTAGAAAGAGATTCCCATTTTAGCCCAAGTTTGGTAACATTTTTTAAGCCCGAATTTTCACCCACGTACCGTTCCAATCGGCACCATCCTCGACGTTCGTCGAGACCACGAGTACGGTCACTGCGGGAAATATGGCCAAAGTTACTGCGAACACCAGGCATACCGAAATGGCGCAAACTTTAATCTAAATCAAAGAAAATAGTGTTCAGTTTGACTTTTCAGAAAATTTCAAGAAATTGGCTGCTCCAGTCACATTCTGTACAACCTATGCTTTCCTTAAAGGGACAATCCCACTTTGATTTTAGAGAAAAGAGCATGAAATAATTAGGATAGACATGGAATTTGCAATTGGATTTGAGCCTACCGATCATTAGATAAAATGTCCTGAATGTGTGGATTTGGTTGAAAATAGAAAGCCCAAATTGGCGACATTTTAATGACACTATGTAGTGCCTTCTACTGGATAAAAGGCACCAGCTCTATAAACATACACGTGCTAGAGGGCGCCACCAACTTTCAGTGTCTGCTGAAAGCTATGGAAAAATTGCCCAAATATGTATTTTGCAAATGTCTAATTTTGTCAATACGGAAGCTTTGCCGCAATTATTCTTGCCACAGCCATTCATATCTAGTATAAAGCGAGTACAATTTAAAAATTACTTGTTACAAAGTGGGACTTTCCCTTAAAACTTCAGCTAGAAATCATGAAAATGTGAGCTTTTGTACTGCTTGGCTTCTTTCTGGCGTGCGTTATTTTTGACTCCGAAGCCCACAAATTAGTACGCTCTTGTCCACAAAATTAATTTAGAACATCTTCCGGCAAGTCCGGATTCTTGTGCACTTTATTAACGACTCGGAAATACAATTAGGGGTGCAGGATCCCTTATAAGGCTGCAGCGGCTCAATACTAAGGGCTCTTTTTTTATTAAGAAGCCATATTTGCAAATGCCAACAATTTGTTTATAGGGCTAAGTTTGTAGATCCCAAGTATGCAAACGTCTACGGGGCTTTGTTACATTTCACATTCTGAATTAGTAAAAAGAATGCCATTTAGGCCTACCTTTTTGAAGATGTGCCAGAATGGGACGCTTTTCGAACGGTTGGATGCTACAGATGTTAACTCCATTCCTGTTCATAAAGAGTTAAAAGGTTTATTTTCCTCATGAAGTTTTCGTTCTAAAATAAGGCGCAATGCACGTGCATATTCCAGCACAGCAAATGTAATTGGCACGTGCTTTGAACCTTATTTTGGAACAAAACTTTCTTGAGGAGAATTCGATGGCTTAATTCAGAAGTAGCGAATGAGCCAATTTGTCAAAAATGAGATAAGTGAACCATTGTGATCCTGGAAGTGTCCCTAATTAACCTAAAGTTACAGAAATGAATTTAACCAATAATTGTTAAAGTTACAGAAGTGAAGAGTGGCGAATATCCAACAAGGTATCATTTCTAAAAGTTAAAGAGTAGCCAATGGTACCATTCGTTAGTTTACCCTTCAAAAATTGCTGGTGGCATAAAGTTTTATAACAATACAAGTAGCGAATGTGTCAAAATTCGCCACTTTTTTTTGCTTTTTTTTATTCAATGTTAAAACTAATGGATGTGCACATTCGCTACTTTACACTTTATTTATTTCGCTTTCCTGCAAACTTAAACGAGCGAATGTGCATTTTTAAGCCGTTTATTTCTCAAATTACTAAATTAATTTACTAATTTAATTATTTAACAAAAATTAGCATATTCCCTATATATTATTTCATCTGTTCACCAAATTTTGCCCTTTTTCCATAAAAATGCATAAAAGCAACTTTTGGCTCTTTCGCTACTTCTGAATTAAGCCATCAAAATTATGCTAAGGTTCCATTGCATGCTAGTATGTCTATGCCCTATAATATTTAAATTTTACATCAGTACGAAATTTTCCAAAATTGTTTCTTTTGTTTATTTAATTACTTTTAGCTTATTCATTTAAATTCCAGTGTTAATTCGGTATTTATGTGTTTGCAAAAATACTTTTGACACAAGTGTAAGCTCCAAAATGCCTCAATAATTTTTTTTTAAAAATATAACAAATGCAATTTTATGCCAATAAGTAGTTTGCCCCCGTTAATAGGATACTGATATTATTTTTGTTGCAACTTTTTGAGCGTTTGACCGGGGTACAAGTTTTTGGATTGGGAAAAAATGATTTGAAGATTTGAAAAAAAAAATTAATTATTTTATGTCTTCAATCAGATTTGGACAATTTTTGAATGACGAGAGCCCAATTTAAAATTATGTACCAGCTCATTGGATTTTTTTAAGAGAAATTCTCACTTTGTTACGAGTTATTTTTTGAAAATATGTGCAAAGAATAGTTGAGATGGGCATAGAAATTAATATTTTATTCAGGCTTACGTTAATTCATAAATCATGAATTTTCTAAAAATAAGTGGACGACGCCATTTTCTCAAATTATTAGAAAAACGCCTGGCGCCATCTAGTATTTAATTTTGTAAATTAAACCATTAAAAAATAACTGATAACTAAGTGAGACTTTCCCAAAACTCAAAAAGAAATCATTGAGTCATATGACAACACTTACCACTTTGTTCCTCCTGGTAAAATTTGTAATATTCCTGCAAATGGAAATCGGTATATCGATTATTAATTGGATGAATTTTTTTTTTCTACTGGTCCAGAGTATTTAAAATATAAAATGACAGAAAAAGTCAAAAATAATTACTTACAAACCGGGGAAGGTTCAAGTATGCTACGATGGACAGTATGAGCGTTATAACTGCGGCCAGGAAATAGCCGAATGCGCTGTCGGTGGGCGAACTGCCCCCTATGATAGAGAAAATGGAGGCTATCGATGCAAAAATGCCCCCCAAAGCCTAGCAAATTAAAACATATTTATGTATTATTTTCCTTACGGTTCTCATAGTATCTCCTGGGAAAATGTGACGCTCTCTGTACTTATTGGACATAACCAAAACCAGCCCCTTTCTGTCTTTGTGTGCAATGATTGGCCACACATTTCCCTTTAATAAATTAGTGTGCCAATAGGGGGCGTCACATTTTTGTAAGAGAAAGTTTAAAGTAGACTTAACGAGAGGTCTGAAATGGTAGCATTACCTGTCCATTCATGATAGCTTGAGTGATCTTGGAGGGAAACTTTCCGGCGAGACCAAATAACGCCCCTTGAAAAACTGCCGTATTGCCTATTTGGGGATGTAAAGATTTCATTATGTCGTTATAACTTGCGGCATGGTCAAGATAATTCCATCTCTGAAATACAAAAGCTGGGTAAATTTCATAACTTACAATTCAGAATAACGACAGTGAGTAGCGTGAAGCCGAAAAAGCCAGTCTGCCCTGAAAAATTACAATATTAGTTCCCAGTAATGGAATTTTAGATTTGTAACTGAAGTGGTATATACTTACAACTGTCCGTTTCCACCTGAACCAGGATCACGGTGACCACGAATAAGATTATCACGAAAACCAGAGAGAACACCAGACGGATCCGCAGCGGGATTCTAAGGGATTTTTCAGAAAAATTATATTACATCCCAGCCATGCACTTTTAGCACATGTTTTTCACTTTTAAGTATCTAATTTTCACAATGATTTATAATTCACCAGCTTATTGTATTAAAGGGAAAGTCCCACTTTGAAAGAATTGGTTTGTAGGAGAAAGAACATGACAAATTATAAAATTCATGGAAATTTCAATTTGATTTGAGCTTACCAATCATTAAATAAAATGTCCCGAATACATGGATTTGGTTGAAAATGCTAAGCACGAGTAGGTGCCATTTTACTGAAAGTAAGTAGCGCCCTCTACTGGATAAAAAACATCAGCTCTCTAAGAACACGTAGACATGCATGTCCTAGAGGGCGCTACCAACTTTCAGTGTCTGCTGAAATCTGTGGGAAAATGGCGCCTAATTAAAACGTGTATTTGGCAAACTTCATAATTTATTAAATATGGAAACTTTGCTGTGATTGTTATTGTCACAGCCATTCATATCTAGTAACTTGTGAATGATTTAAATACCACTTGCTACAAAGTGGGACTTTCCCTTTAAATATTGTTTTTAAAGTTAGTTTGACTGTAGTTCATCTTTCACCTCATATTTATGGAAATTTCTCATTTATTCCAGATCTTGACCTTCATTCGCCCTTACCTCTTGCTTAAAATGGTGTTGAGCATCAGGAAGATTGTGTTTGGGACCATGGATGCCACGCTCAAGTAACTGGTGAAACTCGTCTGGAGAGTGGATCTGTGGCTCGGATCCAGGTCAGTCGTATTCAATTCTCTAAATTTGAACATCCAATACTGGAAACACAAAAACATTATGGGTAAATGATAAACAATGGTGGATTATGAAAGATTTATGAGATTTCATAAAAATTAGGGTTTGGGATTTATAGGATACATAAGATGGATACATTAAGAATCATGCATATGTAGCATTGGGGCTTATGCTTTTTACAGGAAAAATCCGTTTTGTTTTTACAAAACTAAGTGGCGCCATCTACTGATTAACTTGATTATTACCTATCCATTTTATGGCCACTTTAGATATTCAACAGATGTAACATAATAATTTATTCCATAGAGAAAAAGTGAAGCAATTTCAATGGTTTATTGACAAAAGTAACTCATAGATGGCGCCAGTTCCTTTTAGCAATCCTAGGTCAAAATGGCGCCATCCATGTATTTTAGAAAAGTCATGATTTCTGAATTATGGTGAGTCTGATTGAAATATTAATTTCTACCCCCTTGTCAGCTAGTGTTTGTCTTTAATTTAAACATTTCTTATAACCTGATGAAATTTTTGCTCTAAAATGAGGCTAAATGCACATGCATTTTTCAACAAACCCAATGTAACTGGCATGTGCATTAATATTTTAGAGCCACATTTTCTTCAAAGGAATGCATTTTAATCACAATTTAGTATTAATTTTGGCTGAATTTGGTTCGAATTACTCCCATAATGCACCTCTCTGTAAAAGTGATGAGTCAGACCTTGACATAAGCCTGAAATACTGCACAAAAACGAGATAATCCTTGAACCAAACACGATAGATATCAAACCAAATTAAATTATGACATCAAAAGGATTGTGTCAAGTGAGCAGGAAGAATAATAACCAGTAGTTAGCAATTACACGATTCATCAATCAAGTTGAGCAATTTAGCACATTTTAAAAAAACGGGGCTGCAGAATCCCTCCCATTAAGTAATCAACAGACTCATTGAGTTTAATTAACTAGATAAATTTTGGGTGGGTCAAAGGTCATGTTAAACATGTGTCCTACTTCTAATTGAAAGATTCACTTGGCAACCTGGTCTTGGTTGGACCAGAAGCCAAAAAATGTGTAGATTTTTACTGTAACTTACCCCTTGTGCCGTAATGAAGAAATTCCAGGGCAGGAGAGTCCCAAGGCCCAAAAGGTAGAATATCAAATAGACTACACTCCATCTGAAATGAAAAGTATAGAAAGTTTGGTTAATTTTATGAAATTTCCCTGACATTCACTGATGATTTTGCCAGAAGTTCAATGTGTGCCAGATTTATGTTATTTTTCATTAGTTTACTGCAAATTCCTGACTTTCCCTGACCCTTTTGCTAGCATTTCAACATGTGCCAGTTTTATTTATGTTAATTTTGATTACTTTTCTAAAAATTTACTGACTTTCCCTGACCTTTTTGCTAGCATTACAACATGTGCCAGTTTTTTATTTATGTTAATTTTGATTACTTTTCTTCAAATTTACTGACTTTCCCTGACCTTTTTGCTAGGATTTCAATATGTGCCAGTTTTTTATTTATGTTAATTTTGATTACTTTTCTTCAAATTTACTGACTTTCCCTGACCCTTTTGCTAGCATTTCAACATGTGCCAGTTTTTTATTTATGTTAATTTTGATTACTTTTCTTCACATTTACTGACTTTCCCTGACCTTTTTGCTAGGATTTCAATATGTGCCAGTTATATTTATGTTAATTTTGATTACTTTTCTTCACATTTACTGACTTTCCCTGACCTTTTTGCTAGGATTTCAATATGTGCCAGTTATATTTATGTTAATTTTGATTACTTTTCTACAAATTTATTGACTTTCCCTGACCTTTTTGCTAGCATTTCTATATGTGTCAGTTTTATTTATGTCAATTTTGATCACTTTTCTAAAAATTTACTGACTTTCCCTGACCTTTATGCTAGCATTTTCAATAGGTACTAGTTTTATTTACGTTAATTTGAATTTCTTTTCTACAAATTCCCTGACTTTTCCTGACCCTTTTGCTAACATTTCAACATGCACTAGTTTTACTTGTTAATTTTAAATAGTTTTCTGAAATTTCCCTGACTTTTTTTAACCTTTTTGCTAGCATTTCAACATGCACCAGTTTTACTTGCTTTTCTAAAATTTCCCTGACTTTTTCTGACCTTTTTGCTAGCATTTCAACATGCACCAGATGATTTATGTGAATTATTGTTAATTTTCATTAATTTCACTGACTTTCCCTGACCGTTTTGCTTGCAATTCAACATGCGCCAATTATTTTATGGAAATTTATGTTAATTTTTCTTGAAGTCCATCCTACAAGAACAAAAGTTTTAATTTATGAAAAGCACTCGCTTTGACACAGTGCACAAGCCACCTGTCGCCCACTTTGCAAACCTTTTTTGTTGGCACGGTACCATTAGAGCTCTATGAGATTTTGACATTTTTTGGCAATTTCCTAAGTAATATTTTCCATTTCAAATTGCAAAAATGGGTTTTTTAATGGATTTTTACATTGTCATTAATTCCCATGCACACCTCCATTTTTAAAAATCAATTAGATTGATTATGACGTAGGTAGGCCTACTTCCCACGTACCATTACAGCGCTTGCATCATACTATATTAAATCAATTGAATTTTTATAGTAGCCCTAAATTTGCTATTTGCGATCCCCTTTAGTTTTAATTAACGTTTAATTTGTCAGGCCAGAACGTTTGAATTGTTCAGTAGGCCTGCATTAAGAATTATTAGAATTTCCACATGACAAAATTGCATGAACATGGAAGATAAAAATATTATACGATTCAATTGGATTTTTATGAAATTTGAGAATTGGATTCATTTGTTAATGGCATATTAAAAACATAGTTTAATATGTTACAAAGTTTAGTTAGGCCTAGAAGTCATTCGAATAATGTAACACAATATGGAAATGTGTGAATATTTATATTTTTTATTCGTTGTTTCAATGCCAAAGGAATTTCAATATGAACTTCTAATGTAACTGTATACCGGTATTTCTGAAAATTAGCTTTTAGAATTTGAAATGACCGTAAGTCAATATGATAAATCATTTGTTATGTGATGAAAGCTTATCGTGCCAACGATGGCATCCATTTTGACTGCCAAAAGCGCCACCAACTGTACGACGCAAAAAGTAGAATATTGTTTTAAACTTTAGAATAGGCCTACATTTATTCTTTTTTTTCCTATGCATTATTGCATAGCAGGAAAATGAAGCCAAAATTGAATGATTTGAACCTTTTCCCCATTACTAACAGATGGCGCTGAGAGTATACTGGGATTTTAAAGGGACAGTCCCTCTTTGTGACAAATGAATCTTAAAAATAAGATTATTAATAATAAAGAAGGGGGCAGTCTTATTCACAATTGAAGTTCACCTACCGTAATTCAGAAATCACCATGTTTCTAAAAAAGATGATAGGTGCCATTTTTATAATAATCCCCACCCAGGCAGAATGGCGCTGCGTGCAAAGGGGGTTTCAAGTTGGCTTCACTTTATCGCTATGGAATAGTTATAGGCCTACACAAAAACTTATACACCAAGTTTATTACAAAATGACTTCTAACATGGCTAGGCCTACTATCAACCATCGATATTTTTGTCTAATTTTACATGTTCCAAAATTAAATATATTTAATAACGTAATTATAAATTAAATTTTAATTTCTACGTTGTTCATGTTTCCCCTCTTTCTTGCAAAAAAATGCATGAGTTAAGGTGGGACTGTCCCTTTTAAGCTTCAGATATTCCTGAGATCAGGCAATATGTAGCTGCTCATGCTTTACATAAAAATTGTTATTTCCCATTAATAGTAAGATTAATTCCAATATTATTATTATATTTCTACATTTTGGTTTTTTAATGCCTAACATTTAGAATATAAACGTTAATATCATGAAGTAAGACTAAAGTCTTGTACTGTAATATTGCTTTTTGACTTCAGTTGGAAAAATGAGTAAAGGAAAGGTCATGTTCGTTTGATCTCTTCTTCTCAAAATAAATTTGTAGTACCCCATGCTTTGTAACATAATTCATCCCCTGTTACACTTTATGTTATCATAATGAAACCAGACATTGTCCCACCCTGGATTAGGGTCCGGTTTCCGATTTAGGCTGGTTTGCTCCCCCAAATTCACCCTCTTCCTCTGCCCTAGACACATTACTTCCTCAACTTCCTATCATCCTGTATACAAACTTTCAATCTGCCTCATAACATACCAGTAGGCCTAATCGGTTCGTTTTGAACTCTATAATCGAGAATAGTTGTAAATAGTCGACCATTTTAAGAGGATTTTCAATTGTCCGAAATTTGCTTAGGTCAGACTGGTCAGTCCTGGAAAAGTAGAAGGGTCACAGCTGTCCTGTCTGTATTTCCTATTATACTTTGGCAACTTTTTATCAACTATTAATGCATTTTTATTCAATAAGTCTAAAGGTGCATCCACTAAATTATATCACAAAACGTGCTATATAGCAAATTAAGTTATACAACTTGTTACAAAAAGAGAAGAAAAGTTATATAACATGATGTCAATTAACATTTTTCATGGTATATCATCCATATTGTATCATTCAGTAACACGTTAAGGTGCATCCACACTATCACAAAACGTGTTATATAGCAAAGTTATACAACTTATTACAAAAAGAGGAGAAAAAAGTTACATAACATGATATCAATTAACATTTTTCATGGTATATCATCCATATTGTATCATTCAGTAACACGTTAAGGTGCGTCCACACTATATATCACAAAACGTGTTATATACCAAAATTACACAACTTGTTTCAAAAAGAGAAGAAAAAAGTTATATAACATGATATCAATTAACATTTTTTATGGTATATCATCCATATTGCATCATTCAGTAACACGTTAAGGTGCATCCACACCAGATCACAAAACGTGTTATATAGAAAAGTTATGCAACTTGTTACTAAATTGAAAGTTATATAACATACCGTAATGCCAATTAACATTTTCGTGGTATTTCATCCATATTGTATCATTCACTAACACGTTAGGGTGCAAGCATCCATTCTATATTACAGAATGTGTTATATAAAGCAAAGTTATACAACTTATTACAAAATGGGAAGAAAAAAGTTACATAACATGATATCATTTAACATTTTTTTCTTGGAATATCAACCATCCATATTGTATCATTCAGGAACACGTTATATAACAAGTTATACAACAAACTTATAACCAATTTCGTTATATAACGATGTTTTATGATAATAGTGATTCTATATATACAACAATAGGCCTAACGCTATATACAAAAATACAGTAGTATTGATCGAAATTGGGGGTGTGCCTACATAGATCCTGTGACGTCAGTTGAAGGGCATTTGAAGGTCTTGTTTTGAAGAATATGCATTTGTTAGTGTTTTTAAAGCTGAAATATAGCAAATATCGATTGCATTTTACAATTTTCTGAATTTTTGGATAAAATTTTAACTTATATTTTGTCAATGAATTCCCCCTCATGTTTTTTCATTCTAATTTTTCAAATCTGATAAGTTTCTCATTGATCACAGACTCACTGTACTGTTAGTTTATCTATCTAAAAACTAAGCATCTGTTTTCTAACACAAATTTTTATCAATTTTTACCTGTCCTTTGGAGGTTCTACCTTTGTTGCATCGCTGTTTAGGTGATTTAGAGCTGTTTTCTCCATTGATGTGACTCACTAATCACTAAAATCGATGTCACACACAAACACAGATTTTCGTTAGCTTTTTTTTAGCAGAAATTCGCGAAAATATATCCAAAAAGGGGCAGCGTTATGCCGGCTATGGCTCGCTTATCTTTAGTGACATGCTTTCTCTCCCTGCTTTTAAAAGCTATATATAGATGCTTGCATCTGTATAGAGTGACATCTATATTGTGTTATGAGCAACTGTCAGCAACATCAACACTATGTAGTCTGCATCATGTTAAAGACAAGGCAGTTAAAAGAAGGCAAACTTTCCCACTGAAAACCGGTTCTTTTCATTGAAAAATTTGATCTTTATAGAGATGGCTGAAGATATGCATACTAAATATTATACTTTGTCATGCAAATGTTACTAAGGTATAGGACAGAAAATATTTCTCTTTGTTGCTTGTAGGGGTCGTGGCGCCACCTCGTGTTAAATTTGCAAACTATTTTTTGTTGGCTTTGTAACATTATTATATACACCTATGGTGCTTTCCCATTGATGATGATTTCAAAGTTTTCTTAGTTATTTGAGGTAAAAGATTTTTGAAAAGGTTTAGATCCTGCCATCATAATACCTCATGTTAAAAGAAGGCAAGTTTCCTCATTGAAAACCAGCTTTTTCAATGGAAAATCTTAAATCTTCTGTTTAGTGATGGTTGAGCATAATATACCGGATGTTAAACTTTGTCATGTAAATATACAAGTATAGATTAATTTATAAAATAACAAAAAAAATTAATTTTAAGGCCTTGGGGTAGGGGAGATGTGGCGCCACCTCGTGTTAAATTTGCAAACTATTTATTGTTGGCTTTGTAGCATTATATACATATATATGGTGCTTTTACATTGATGAGATATTTGCGGTTTAGCAACTTCACATAATACTTTTGTCTGCCTCATGTTAAAAGAAGGCAAGTTTCCTCATTGAAAACCAGCTTTTTCAATGGAAAATCTTAAATCTTCTGTTTAGT
>JAQIXP010003244.1:0-13386 GCA_034700285.1 Proteroiulus fuscus
ATAATTTAAACAAACGGGTAGTTTATTGGACTGCTCAGAAATGTTTACCAACACTCTTTCAATCTGTTGGTCTGACACGTGTGGCCTTCCAGGACACTTAATCTTTAAAATCACTACTAGTTTGTTTTAATTGTTCTGCCCATTGTTTTATGGACTTAAATGGTGGTGCCACTTTTTACTCAGAAACCCATATCACACACAGTGCTGTCTGTTGCACAGACGCCATTTTTGGGAAGGGACGCCACGCATTGCATGGTGGTCATAATGGTTTGAAATGAGAGCGTCATAAAAAACTTAATAAGTGTATCTTTTGAATAAAGCAAACCGCAAGGCTGTATCTTTTGTACTTTTGCCGTAATTAATTTTTAAAGTATAAGCATTCTTTTGTGCTCACCCTGTATATTCGGACAAGCAGATATAAACTAACTGTAGATTTTCATTCTTTTCGTTCTAGACCAAATCGTCAAAATGGATTCTCTCAAGTCCATCCAAGTTGCGTTAGTGCTCCTACAACCATTACAAGTGGAAGAAAGGATTGTGAAAACAATTGAAAAAAGGCATCAGTAGCAACACAAGTAGCAGAAGCAATAGTGGTTATAGGCCTAAGTGAAAAGTGCAGCTGGTGGAATATTGGAAAAAAATATATATCCTAGTTGTTTTTTGCATCTTATTTCGAGTGGACATTGGCGATTGCGAACCGCAGTATACAATATCCGATACGGTTCGTTCCATGCCTCAGCCTGATGCGCATCAGTGTGCGTGGCACGATGCCCAACTTGTGCGTTGCAGCTGACAAACTGGCGACGATCGCGACGGTGCTCCTTGTATGGCTAGCCATGGCGACGACGGCGAGTTCAGTGTGTCCATCGACGTGCCTGTGTCGTTGGAAGGGGGGCAAAGACACCACGGAATGCGTGGACAATGGATTAGGTGGCATTCCGCCGGGAATCGATACTGGCACCCAAGTGTTGGACATGACGGGGAACAACCTGCAGGTCCTCCCCAAAGAGATCTTCCTCCGCAACGGTTTGACCAATTTGCAAAAGATCTTCCTGATCAATTGCAAGCTGAGCCAGATCGACAAGCAGGCATTCAGCCGTCTCAATAACCTGGTGGAACTGGACTTGAGCAATAATCTGCTGTCCAACGTCCCTTCCGAATCGTTCGTCGGCATTCCAGACTTGCGACGCCTGGTCCTGAGCGGAAATCCGATCCGTCGCATCGAATCCAAAGCCTTCGCTCATTTGGGCTCGCTCATCGTCTTGGAACTGAGTAGCTGTCAGGTGGATTCCGTGGGGGACGGAGCCTTCCAGGGACTGCCGAACCTCCAGCAGTTAAAGCTTAACGGGAATCAACTGCGCATGTTGTCCATCGACGTGTTAAAGGATATCCGTTCCTTACACGGCATCCGTCTGGAAGAGAATCCCTGGACATGTAACTGTCATTCCAGAGATTTGCGCCAATGGCTGGTGGCCTCCAACGTTCCTTATTCCATCGCACCTCAATGTTCCGAACCGGCACGACTTCGCGGTTTCAACCTGGACAAGCTGATCGTGGACGACTTCGCTTGCATTCCGTACGGCAACGGTCCCTACCAGGTGGTGCAAGTGCAGCAGGGTGCCAACGTCAGTTTAGAGTGCAAAGTGTATGCCGATCCAGAGGCATACATCCATTGGATATGGCAGGATAATGTGATCACTAATACAACGGGTATGATAACTTCGATGGCCACGGAGTACGTGGAAGGCAGGACGTATTTAGTGGAGGAAAGTGGATCCAAGGACAAGTTGAGCGTGCTCACCCTGGAAGGGGTCGAGGAACGCGACGTGGGTCAGTACATCTGCGTGGCGGAAAACCGAGGGGGGAGATTCCTGGTGAATTTCACCTTGGAAGTGGATTCTGTGCCTGTGAAACAGTTAGCCCCCGTGGTGGTCAACAAGGGTTTTCTGTTGGGTGTGATTATCGGTTTGGGCGTTTTCGCCCTTTCAGTGCTAGTGCTCGTGTGTGTGTTAATCTTACGATTTTGCCATTCGCAACGACGACGTCGGCGACATCGCCAAAAGATTCCCAGAAGCGATACTCAGGATACGAAGGGCAGTAGTACTTACGACTCACAAAGCGACCCGCTCAACGACAAGCGCGACTTGCAGCCGGCCAATCCCATACAGAAGCCGCCCCGCTCCTTCGCCAACACCACCTACGTCAGCACCTCGGAGATATCGCTGCACGACTACGTCAAGAGCAACGAAAGAATAAGCGATATCGAGGGACCGCCGTCGCAAAATGGAATATACAGCATAAAACCGGATATCATCAAGATGGATACCGACACGGGCGAATACAGCGTTCCGCGCGGTGCTCTGACGCAACAGTTGGCGAACGGCGCCGGACGGGCTGCTGCGGAAGGCAACATTTACCAGAACACCGGACGCTGGTCAAACGAGAGTCCCATCGCCACGTGTCACGGATGTGGCGACCACGCCGGAAGTTGTCTCGGAGTTCCTTGCTTGCACGCTTACGGCAATGCGGAAGTGGACGCGGAGAGTGACCGCAGTTACAGAACCAATTTTAGGCCCACGGCGTCCGGTTTGGCCGGAGAGGAATACGACGCCGAAGAATGGCCCAGGCCACCACCTCCTCTCTACGATACGGTCAAGCAGCCAATAGCCGTCGGCGTGTGGCATCCACACTTGGCCGAAGACTACGAGACGATGGAATATCCGGTCGCCACGGGTCAAGTTTGGGAGAGACAATCTCCCAACATGGTCGTGGCCGGAGCAGGCGCGGCTGACAATTGCCCCGGGGGTAGCTCCCCCGCCCCGGGCGTATCAAAAAATCCGAACGTGCACTTAAAAAACAACTCAGTTTCTGGTCTGTCACCATTTCCCATCTTAAATCTGTCCACGGTGAGAGACTCCCCTGATGAAGGATACGAGGACGAGGGAGAGGAAGGCACTGAGGTATAATTAAAAACACAGACTTCAGCGCCCCTTATTGTAGAAATGTGAAAATCAGGATTATAAACCACTGAAGCATCCCCAAATGTCAGTATATAGACAAATCAAAGTAGAAATATTAAAGGCCATTTTGTTTTTGTTTTGCTTTTTATTCTTTTGATGGTGTGCCTTTTTTATATTTTTGTTTGGTTTTATTTCCTTCGGTGATAAAATTTAGTGAATAAAAAGTTTAACAAAGATTTTTTTCGGGACCCAGAATTCGTGGAATTTTAATTTTTGGGTCCTAAGTATTAACATACCCTAATTTATATAATTTTTAGATATCCAGAACAATGAAGCAGAAGGTGAAGTTGAAAGACAGAAGAATGTAACTTTTTGTTTATAATTTAAGCAAAGAAAAAATTTAAAAAAAAAGAGTTCAAAAACCCCAAAATAGCATAGGATTCAACCGATGAAACCAAAAATTAACTCCCTATATAAATATAGGGTGGATCCAATACCAACAATTGGAAAGCGCTCATCCTAGGTGCCCAATACCAATTGCCAACTAGTGATCAAAAGCATTGTACTTGGGGCTTCACATTTTGGACGTGTTTTCTTATCCTTGGCAGCTAAAGTAAAAACTCGACAAAAAAAAACCAACAAACATTTGTAAATATAAACAAAATAATTATTCATGAACTGTGCTGCTATGTTATTAAAAACGGGGAAAAAACAATTTCAGAAATCTATCGATCTGCATCTATATATAACAACTATATTGTTCAATGTGGAATTATTGGTGAATGGTAAAAAAATCTCATTTTTTAGATCATAGTTTCGAAAAAGCAAATAAAATATGTACATTTTTTATTAAAAATTAAAAAGTTGTTGACAATTTTTTTCTTATCAAATGTTTATGTATGTATGATGTCCAAGTGTCTGCATGTCATGTGTTAATAGTGATTTCAAGGAATATTGTAAACTCTGTAATTGGCGGGCGCCCTCTTATTCAAATTAAAAAGTGCCTAGACTGCCCGCTTATTAAACAGTGAAACTTCAAAAATGAAAAATTCTTAATCTTATTGATGCAAAGTACTGAGGCTCAGGAGTATAACAGTCACAGCATACATATAATTTTTCCTGATGATAAGCTTAGTACATTGAACTGATATCAGTATGTACAGTATACGTATAGTAAACAAACCAGCATTAGTGATACCACTAATACTGGTACTATACTAATACCACTAACTTTACTAAGCAACAATAAGCCTAGTGATATCAATATGTATCCTTAGGCTTTTGATGTTAGTAATTATAATTCTGGATCACTATGTTAACTTAAATCACTCCAATACCTAAGTAATTTTGAAACTGATAACAATGTGGATCACTATATATGCTGCAGGGATCCTCAGTGATTTTAGGATTTTTCATAAAGCTACTACAAGATTCATATATACTTGATTCTCTAATTTGGCTTTGTTGAGTTTCAATGACAAACCATTCGAAGAGCTGAAATCAAAAACTAAATAAGTCCATTTTTGCTGAAAATGAAATATTTACATGAAATATTAGCTAGTGTTGTTCTATCCACTAAATCAATAAAAAGTTGGAGAAAGATAGGATAAAAATTTCTCAATTTGACCACTGAAGATTAAAAATGTCTGAATCACTATATATTGTGTGCAAACTTTTGGGTATTAGGCACCCAAATTTACGTATAGGGTTAAAGTGGACTCAAAACTAAGTAATTTCTATCGAGGGAACTAAATGTGAAGATGCCTACCAAAGCACAAGTTTCTATCTTAAAAACTAAGCTCAGCATTTAAAAATAACTAATTTTAATGCAATAAATCTAGATTTTTTTTCCTAAACACATGTTTATCAAAACTAGAAATTTGGACTAAAGTGGTGTTTGATCTCAGCTCTAGAATTTTTCCTGAATTTTCATGCATAAAAATTAATGCAATATTCAGAACAACTCACTACATTCATTTTTCAGACTTAACAATGCTGATTACAAGTAGTTTAAAAATTGAAATTTTTATATAGAATATCAAGTATACATACAAAATTTTGACAAAATCAGAAAATTGTAGAAGTATACTCTATAATAACTTTGTATTAAATTTCCCTGCCTTCTTGATGGTAATTTTAGGATTAATTCTGACAATTCCTGACTATCCAGGTCAGTGTGAACCCTAAACTAAAACTCAGTTTAGTGATCCTTCCTTGTTCACCAGTAAAACATTTCTAATGTTTTTCCAACTTTTGATTTACCCTGTATATGTTGTCCAACAAGAGTATACTGCATACTTAATTTTAAATCCAAATATACCATTTCTATAGTAAAATTCAAAGTAAAATCCAGTACAATATTGCCCTCTGATTGACAATTGCAAATGATCTCTAGAGACTGGTTTTATGCATTGATAAGTTGGATAAATTGACACATGCAGTTGTTTTTCTTGTCATATTTTTACACAAGTTCCCATATTTTTTTCTTCAAAATGTTAAGTGCAGTCAGACTTTCTTTTACATTTTGAACATGTGTGCGCAATATAAGAGTTGACAGGTATTTCGTATATGAAAAAGAAAAGAAAAATACATGGAAAAAGAAAAATTTAAATTGGCAAAGTGCTTGTTTATTAGTTGTTCGCACTTATTATGTAAATGTTGCTGTTTAGCATCACTCTGAAGGGGAAAAAGGGGGGGGGGGGGCAGAGGAATGCGTCACAAAATCGAAAGGGGCATTTGTATGCAAAAGCTAAAGGGTCACTAAGCAATTTACCCTCAACAATACTTGCTCAAAATGAGCATGCGCACTAATAGCACAACATTTAAAATAACGAGAAAAAATGGAAATAAATTCAAACAAAAACACGTATTTTTCCTCTTTTTTTTCTTCCTCCATCTTCTACAAAAAAAAGACAGTTTTCCGATAATTTTTTCTTTGCTCAAAATAAAACGAGCAGTAAGATTTTGAAAATGTTTACATTTAAATTAGATCGATTATAGAAAACTATGCAGGCCAACATGCAAGAATATCGTATACATGAGGTATATGGGGTCTTTAAAGCATGCCAAATTTGCATGTTTTTCAAATGACTTTTTGCTAATTTGCATTACACTTATCTCCTCACATCAAACAGGCTTTGCATTGACAGTGGCGCACCAAGGATTTACCTAACAGGGGGGGGGACGTCAGAAGACCAAGGAGGGGGGGATAGAGAGGGGTTATGGGAGGGTTTAACCCCCAACCTTCCCCATCCTGGGTAGGCCTACTCGCACTAAATTTCAAGATTGTTTTCCATGACTATCCCTAACAAAAATAAAAATTTTCCATGACTTTTTAAGGCAATTTACCAACTAGCATCTATTTTGCAGGTTTTACATATAGTAGATTAAAACCAGTGTCAATTCAATATTTTTAGAAAATGAATATGCAAACTGCATAGTTTTTAGATTAAAGGGAACGTCCCACTTTATAACAAGTGATATTTAAGTGGTTCACATTTACTAGATATGAATGGCTGTGACAATAATAAGTGCAGCAGAGTTATATGGTGCCCATTTGGGCTTTCTATTTTCATCCAAATCCAAGTATTCGGGACATTTTATTTAATGATTGTTGAGCTCAAATCCAATTGTAATTTCCATGCCTATCCTAATTTTTCATGTTTTTCCTCCTACAACCCAATTCTTTCAACGTGGGACTTTCCCTTTAAGGACATTATTAAATTTTACATTATAAATGATATATTTAATTTCCCTGACTTTGCTTGTTATTTTGAGTATTTTTACTGACTCTATTTCCCTGACCAAATTCCTCTTTCCTGGCTATCCCTGACCTTCCAGGTCAGCATTATATCCCTTCAAGTCCATTATTTCACTAACATTCTATATGCACGTCTACTGTTACAGGGTGTCTACATGAGAATATCACAAATGCCATAGAAATTAATTTCATGACTTTTTTCCTTAGCAACCACTTTAACTACCTATCACAAAATTTGAGAACTAGAATTTTGAGAAATGTTCAAATCCAAAACTATAGCTCTGAAAAGAACTTACTTTCACCCCATCATAATTATTTCGTTTTAAGGAATCAGATTTAAATCCAGAAACCTTACCAACCTTAACCTATACCATAGTCGACCTCCTGGCGGCCAAAAAAAACTAGAAACCACAAAAATTGCTAAGTGAATTTTCAAGAGAATTCAACAATATACCGGTTAGCAGATATATAGCGCATTCTTGGTAGTTCCTGGTTTCCTTACTGGCCACCACGTGGTCCAGTATACATGAAGTCCTCTATATAGTCTATATGATTAATAATTAATTGGACAAAAAGAAAATAAACAACATAAACCCGCATGTTGATGCACTTAAAGAGCAAGTTGCACAGAATGAGTCCATCCTATAAAATCATATAAAATTAATATAAACTATAAACTTGCCCTTATAATTAATAAATGTTACGATTGAAGCTTGGTGGAGCCACTTTATAAGGCCTCTTGGGCGTTTTAAAAGCGTTCCGTATTACATAGAAGAGTGATTATTAAATTATTAATGTCGTTTATGTACCAAAATGTCCATATCAACAAAGCAATTGCCTCCCATGACGACATCTCTATTAAATGAAACTTACAATTTAAGGCTCATTAATACTCACTTTCTGTCTGGTCAAATGTTCCATTTGTACACATGCATATATAATGTAATATGCATGCATGTAGGTATTTTATGCATAGATGGACAACATCGTGCACATACACATTAAATGAGTAACTTTTATAAATTAACATCGGCTGCACGTTTAAAAAGCAATTAAATGCCAGCATGGCATGAAAAATCAATTAGCAGAATATATTAACAGGTCATATTGTTCAAAACTATTAATTATAAAAGCTACAGAAGAAGGATTTTAACGAGAGAAAATGCCTAAAGAGTCAAGAAATAAAACCACAACTCTTTTATTCCTCTAAGAAGGACATTATGCATGCATGGATAGAATTAGGTCTTAATGGCTTAAGTGTCCAGTGTTGGTCTTAAAATGCAAAATAATTGATAAACCCATTTGGTATACCCTGAAGTGCATATAAATCAATTTGGATTTATATGTCATCTGTGAACCACAACAGGAAATGCATATAATCTGATCCGTGCAGAACTGGTCATACCTCTATCCTGAATTGAGTATAATAGTGGGAATTAACATGCATAATTCATCCCGAATAGCGTATAATGGCTAATGTCTAATTTTTTGAACTAGACATAACCTGAAATAGGTATATAACCAATTCCTCAAATTCGCATGAAGAACAAAATCAATTTAGAAATATCCAAAAGTGGAAGTGTGTATAAACGGAAAAAAGTCTAAACATTAACTGTGTATTTTGAAGAAATACTATCCCTGCATGGAAGTAAATATTTGCACAAATTATACCTATTTCCGAAATTGGTATATCTTAAAATTATATCTATTTTTAGATTGATGTAATTTTTAGTAGGCCTACACATAGTTCATGTTTTGGCATGGATTTTCATATTCAGGACAAGGAGATTTTTATAATTTAGTCCATATTTGGTTATTCCAATTTATACAGCTTGAGTTGTATATGCTGTTCTTCCAATTTCTGGGAGCCATCAATTATATTCAGTTCAGCTTATACTTTAATCATATTAGGAGCAGTTCATCCTCCACAACCACTTTATCAAAAACATTACATGTAAGCCTACATGTGATGGATGACCTTTGAATTGCGAAAAATGAAACAGTACACAATTTTAACATATAATATCAACTACATTAACAAATATTCGAAAAAGTGAATTTTACCGAAAAAAAAAGAAACCTACCAAGGTTTTAACATCAAAATTACATTATATTTTAAAGGGAAAGTTCCACTTTGAAAGAAGATGGTTGGAGGAGGAATAGCATGAAAACTTAGAAAATGCTTGGAAATTGCAATTTTGATTTGAGCCTATTGATAATTAAATAAAACGTCCTGAATAAATGAATTTGGTTGAAAATCCAAAGCCCAAGTGTATACGGCGCCATTTTACCGACAGTATGTAGCGCCCTCTGCTGGATAAAAGGCAACACGTAAACACGTATGTTCTAGAGGGCACCACCAACTTTCAGTGTCTGTTAGAATCTATTGAAAAATGGCGCCTAACGTGTATTTGTGTAACGTGTATTTGTGTAACGTGTATTTGTGTAACGTGTAATTGTGAACAAGTTTAATATCACACGTTACAATTAAGGTGGGACTTTCCCTTTAAGATACTGTTACTTACAATTAGGCCTAGTTAGTTTTCACCATATGAATAATCAAGTTATTTATTTCTTTTATAAAATTTAATATCTTTATATCTGCAGTCTACTCTATAGACATTTTATGGTCCACTTTCTGATGCAAAACTCATGTGACATTACACTAAATTGCTAATTATTCAGCAAATGTGACGTCATATGGGTTTTTCATTTATAGAGGATGGATCATAAAGTACCTGAAAAAAATCGTCTGCTAAACCTCATGTCAACATTAATGACAAATTAGCTGTAATTATTAAATATTGCTTTCCATCAATTCTCAATGCGTCACATATTAATTTTTATTCTGTCTAGTAACTAATCACATCATAACTAATTGTCACCTAATTAACAAGGATTAAATCTTTCAAAAATGTGTAAGGAATCATAAGAAAATAAGTCAAATTTTTACGGATTCAATATAGATTGCATTTCTCTTCGAATATTACTTCTGACTTTTAAATGAGATGCAATACAGTCCAATATTTTCATAATTAATGAAAATAGGATAGATACGTTACTAAAAGACGTCTGTTATTCAAGATGGCGTCTATCAATGCATAATTCAGGCGAGAAAAACTAGGGTTTGCTATTAAATGCTTGATTTTCATTAGGATTATCAACACTTTGAATCTCGGGGTCTTAATGCCTCATTTGAAATGCAAGAGACGTTGCAAAACTGTATTTGCCAAATTGGGCGTTGATGTTTTGGCCTAAAAATCCTCCCTATAGGAAATTTCACATTTTCTCATCTCTTATTTTTAAGCTCTTTGGAATGTCAAATGGGAACAGCGGTATAATGCAATGCAAGCTGTAGGCCTACAATTGAGCTCCAACAAGCAAGTGTCTAATACCAGCTGAGTATAAATCAATATTTTCACAGTAAATGCGCACAGTACAGTACAGTACAGCCAGTATACAGTTACTAACACACACACACACAGCATCACTGCATGCAGCAGCAGAGTATGAGCAATATATCCAATCAAATGTCTCCTGGGTCCCAACTGTTATTCACCAGCCAGATGAACAGTTCAGATAACAACTTAGTGAAAGTATGGATAACATTAGGGAGGGGACAGATAATAAGATTGTGATGACGTCACGCGCAGCCACATTTTTAGCACAGGTTCTATAAGAACAGCATGAATATTCATTCATCGCGATAAAACTGCCAAATAGGGGACATCCGTAAATTACCTCCAAAACATGGCATGTTTTTTAAAACAAAACTGAGATAGACATTACTAAATCAGGGTGTCTGGCCAAATCCAGTAACGAATTTCCATGACATTTCCAGGTTTTTCGGACAAATTTTCACAAATATCCAGACCAAACGAAAGTGATTTTTAACTCATTTTTACTGGCATATGCAATTCAAACTGCATTATTTGGCAACTACCCTGGGGCCGCACCCACAAATCATTTTTGTTACGACCCAAAAATAGTTTTCATGGCCTGTAGGCGAAAATCTGAAGGGTTTTGAACATTACTGCAAAAAAAATGACAGAAAATGGCGCCGCAAACGAATTTTTTGCTTAAAAAAACTCAAAAATGGGCTAAAAATCACCTATTTTTCCCTTTTATTTAGATTTTCCAGACACAGATTAAATTTCCATGACATTTCCCAGACATTTCCAGACCATACTGATTTCCATGACATTTCCAGGTTTTCCAGACGGCCAGACACCCTGCTAAATGTCTTGTTTTTCTTTTCCATTTATACTTAATGGCAATAAATAAAAAGCCAAGGGGGAAAATTCAAAAAAATTCATAAACTAACTCGTTTACTTGAATTAAGGGAAACCATAAAGTGGTGGAACTCGGTGATTCCAGAATTTGGAATTAGTGGCAGTAAAACTATCTAGAAATTCTTGATTGACCCTGCCGAGAATTGATTTGACCAAATGGCCATGTTTCTTAGTGGGAAAAACATACCCACTTAGGGTCATCAATGCAGTTTTGGTCCAAAAGTTTTAAATGGAAACTACTCAATTCTGAGACAATTAATCATTAAAGTAAAGTTAAAATAAAAGACACTCAAACATAACTTAAGAATTCCTGGTAAAATAGTTTTTGAGCTATAATAATCCAAATGAAAGTATGATGGAGTAGAATCATGGAGGGAGCCATTACTATGAACTGTATGACGTCATTGAAGGGTATGACGTTGAATGTCCGGTATATTCAAACAGCAATGCAGGGATTTCAAACCTCAGAAAAATTACATAACATTTGGCATAAATCCCCCTTAACAAATGACAGATCTTTTCGTTAGTAGAAAATATTTACCAATTTAAGGGCCCTCCACAAATTACATAAAGTAACTATCACCCCCTACCACATCCCCAACTGCCAGTGTTTGTAGAAAAACTGAGATAGCCATTGACAAATTACATAAACATTAGTCAAAAATCTTCCCTCTACCAAATGAGGTTTTCTTTGGGGGAAAATGTACCAATTTAAGACCATTCACAAATTGAATAATGCACTTTTGGCCAAAAAAAGTTACCCTCTTACACATTGAAAATGTTCGTAACAAAAGTTAGATATCCATTACTAAATTGCATAACGAATTGTCATAAATCCCCCTCTATGCCCAATGTTATCTTTTTTTTGGGAAAAGAGGGAGGAATGCATCAACTCAGGGGCCATCCACAAATAATTGTCAGACAATAAGTCTGATATTTGTTTGATAATTTGTCTCATGGATATCACTGTAGGGTCTTATGATTTATCAACCATGATTCCACCACAATAATTTGCCAAATTTTCCCAATGAAAATGAACAAATAAATAATAAACTAACAAGTTCTTGGTGATTACATCAAAGTCTACATTTAAAATGATTAATAACATAAAATATTTGAATTCTTCTGAATAAATTCAAAATTTCTGTTTGTTAGAACTATAGGTATTTGTTATATTCTTACACAACCATAGGGTGACGTCAGCATATAAGATAACGTCATTCGCATCCATCATCGTTATCCTTAAGCAAATTAAAAAATATATTTCACAGTATTTACTGGCAAGTAAAAGCCCTATACATAATTAATAATGAATGAAAAGTGAGTTACCCTTTATCACATAAAATAAATGATGTGCCAGTCAAAAGTTGGGATATGCATTAAAGGTAGGAGACTATATATGCCATTTTCGATTCGATGCCTAAAATATCTAGTTTCTTTTTTGCAAATATTTACCAGCGTTGTAGCAAATCTTAAGAAAACATCATATTAGCAATGCAAATGTGAACTTGGTTTCCGTTTTTAATTAAAATAATTTAATTAGCAAAATGCATTGCGGTTGCAAAATTCTCATTATAAAATTTGCTAATCAAAAATGCATTCTAGCATTGCATAAATGATTTATTGCAAATAAGATTAGGAAATTTGAGATATTCTCTGATGCAAAGATGTGTGCATTTACCATAAGGCACACAAGAAAGATCTCAGAAAATTTCCGTCGTTTTGAAATTAAAATTTACAATGTAAAAACTGGGATTGTTTTTTTTTTTTGAGAATACATTTATTTATTTCTATGTATTATTGTGTTAAAGGAAAGTGAAGCCAAAATTGAATGATTCCAATGATGAATTAACCTTTCTTCCATTACTGTATAACAGATGGCGTTACATTTTCTAAGATTTAATAATCTTAATACTTAATACTTAATACTTAAAATACTAAAATTAATAATTTAATACTTTCCTTTAAATACCAAATGTAGGCCTACAAAATTGGTAAAATATAAATTGAATTATTTATAGAAAATTACAAAGTGAACAATGTGTCATTACACATTTATTAATTTTTCCTGACTTTCTTAGCCATATTAAGATTTTCCTAACTTTCCAGGTCAGCTTGAACACTTAAGGCTTTTTCAAGAATGTTAGGATCAAGACTTACTTTTAACAGCATGGGCCAATGGGAATTTCAATGTTAAATTCGTCTTCTTCAAACTGTTCTAACTCAAGGACGGGTAAAAGTTCAACGATGGGGTTTGATTTTTTAAATAGATTATTAAATTTACTAAAAACTGATAAATGATTATGACGTCACGTGCATTCTGAATGTAGTTATCGATTTTCAAAGTTGACCGTTCCGTTTTCCCATGCTATTT
>JAQIXP010003245.1:0-13385 GCA_034700285.1 Proteroiulus fuscus
ATAACTACATTCAGAATGCATGTGACGTCATATCCATACAACAAGTTTTACTTAATTTAATAATCTTTGAAAAAAATTCAAATCCCATCATTCAACTTTTACCCGTTCTTGAGTTAGAACAGTTTAAAGAAAACGAATTTAACATTGAAATACCCACAGGCCCATGCTGTTACAAATGTGGACAGCCCCCTTAAATTATGCACTTCTTGATGGGGTCGTCCACATTATACGCACTTCGAGATTGTGATATTAGCAGTTGTGTACTGAACAGGATATATGTATTTCCAGCATTGGCTTTTACATGTTAATGTGTTTATACGCAAGTAAATTTACATGCACTTTAGGCTACCTACCTACATGCAATCTACAATTTCGTGTGAGTTTTTGTAAAATCTGATGAGTTTAAAAATCAAATACTCTTTATTTGTTTTATGGTTTTTTTTTTTTTGGAAATCATACTTGAATATATATACTGGGAAAAATAAATTCTTTGCTGCATGCCTTATTTATATTTATTATTATTATTCTAACCAAAAAAAGTGTTTCAGAAATTCGTGGCACGTTTCACAACTCAACCTTTTCAGATATTCTTTACCCCTTAGGTTGCATTGGAAGTAGGAATGAAATGTGGTAAAAAAAAAAAAAAAAAATATTTTGGGAATAATTTGAATATTTTTAGCTAAAATATGTCTCTAGGGAATGTATGACATTTGGTGCCTGATGGCAGCATTTGTGAATTTCTGCTTAGAGACAAACCGTGTAGATTTGCATAATTTTATTTTAATGCAGAATGTTAAAGGGAAATACTCACTTTGAAACAGGGCATTTTTATGTTAAAGGGAAAGTCCCATTTTAAAAGAAAGTAGGAGGAAGAGCATGAAAAATTAGGCAAGGCATGGAAATTGCAATTGGATTTGAGTCCACCAATCAATAAATAAAATGTCATGAATACATGGATTTAGATAAAAATACAAAAGCCCAAATAAACGCCATTTTACTGACTGTGTGTAGCGTCCTCTACTGGATAAAAGGCATCAGCTCTCATGAAACTCGTACACAGGCACGTCCTAGAAGGCGCCACCAACTTTCAGTGTCAGTTGAAATTATGTGAAATGTCGCCTAACGTGTATTTGACAAGCATAGTTAAGTAGTTAAGTTAGTTTAATTTTGACTATTGAAGTTGTTTGTTTTAGATTCACTTTTTCTATTTGTAATACTTATGTCTGATGCATGGTTCAAAGGTGGCGCCACTAATATCTGCGAAAATGGCTACTTAAATTACTGATATTTATTTTCTACCTAAATCACACTGTTTCCAAATAAATATTAATTGAAATTGAAGTCCATTTTCCATGCCTTTCATCACTTTATTTTTGTCATTAATCTGTAACAAGGAGAAATCACACTTTTTATGTAAATCATGGGCAGCGCCATATTGACTGATCTCAGAAATGCCAGCGCCATCTATTTGTATTGGGAGAAAAAAAGGTCACTTTTGGAATCATTCAATTTTGGTTTCACTTTCTTTATATGCAATAATACAAAAAACACAAGAATAAAAATGTATTATAAAATAAAAATAAGGAAATTTAAAACATATCCAAACTTTATAAAGTTAATTTTCATATGGCTGAAATTTTCTGAGATTTTTAATATAGTGTACACTTGGTGGCAAAAATAGATTGCATTACTGGCAATGATTTTTCATGAAATCATGGATTTTTATATATACATGCATATTTTTTTGCAGAAAAACAAATTTAGTTTTTTATGATTGGGGATTTTATTGATTATTTTTGAAATCGGATGAAAGATTTATCCCAATTACTTGTCATTTCCACATCAGCATCATTAAGACTCGAAATGCACAAATTGTTTTTAATTTGCACCCAATCTCATAGGCCTATCAGTACCAAATTAAAAGAAGAAAAATAAAATTGGGGCGAGTGGGTGTCGGATCGAAATGGGCCATGTTCAATGGGTTAACAATTGCACACGGCTCGTTTTGACTCGACACCAACATTTCTAATCAATAAAAAAGCATTTGTGTAAATGCACTCAACTCGGTGTGTTCATTGCCTATTTGCCTATTAAGCTGCCCTAAGCTGAAATCTAGTTTTATAATCTAAGTTCAATCTTTGAATATCTTTTTCTCACTCCCTCTCTATTATCCAACTAGCTCTATAGAACCTATAACTCACTTATTGCAGATTTCAATGGAAAAAGGCTCAGGCGGCGCTTCAGCTAAACAACTTGTGCTAGCAATATTGACAAGATAAAAACACAGATCAGATGCTTAAATAGGAAAATTGTTAAGCAAGTTATACCCTCCGATGATTCACTATATATATACAGTGTAGAGGAAAATTTTCAATTTAATTTTTATACCCTGCAAACCCAATCTACCTTTTTTTCTCCCTTATCCAATTGGAAATTAAAAGAGGAAAAGAGGGAACGAAAATTTGGTAATAAAATTAAGGATGGAAACTGATTGATATTCATGTTTGAGACAAAATTTGCTCATGGCAGCACGTTTCAATGAGAGAAAAATAAATCCAAAATCAATTAAGTGTAACAAAAAAAGACTCTGAAATCATCAATAAAACTATTAACGTGTAATTAATTTTAGATCACTTCAAATGAACATGTTTGCTATGCGGCTCGGCTCTCTTTTGCCAACATTTCTGTTCAGCATTTTAAATGCAATTATTTTGTAAGGGAACAAATGTGGTCTTTTTGAAGAGGGATTATAGCTGAAGCGTCATGGCAGCTTCTAAAGTTTGTTCCATTCCCATGGCTTTTTCTTCCTTGGAATCAGTTGAGCATCTTAGATTTAAAGGGAAAGTCCCACTTTGTAACAAGTGAGATTTAAGCTGTTCACACTTACTAGATATGAATGGTTATGACTATAATAATGATTGCAGCAGAGTTTCCATATTGAAGAAATTGAAACATTTTGTCAAATACAAATTGGGGGACATTTTTCCTTAGATTTCAGCAGACACTGATAGTTGGTGGCGCCCTCTACGGCGTGCGTGTCTGCGTGTTTCACGAGAGCTGATGCCTTATATCCAGTGGAGGGCGCTTCATACTGTCGGTAAAATGGTGCCTACTTGGGCTATATATTTTTATCCAAAGCCGTGTATTTGGGACATTTTATTTAATGATTGGTGGGCTCAACTCAAATTGCAATTTCCATGAATTTTTATAATTTTTCCTGCTCTTCTTCCTACAACCAACTTCTTTCAAAGTGGGACTTTTTCTTAAACCTGACTTTAACGTTAACCCTAAAGTAGGCCACTGTATGAAATCTTTCTTAAAAACTTCATATTTTGATGAATATTAATATAGTATTGGTTATCAGAAAGCAGTGTAGGGCTCATACTGATCTTGAAAGTCAAGCAAGAGGAATTTGGTCAGAAAAATTTAATAAAGTCATTTACATGTTTACTATATGTTAAAATGAACACAGTATAATATAATTCTCATAATTTTTTGATCATTTTTTGTTTCTAAATGTGAAAATCTAGCTGTTTCCCTTTTTATTTTTCTCGAAATATATAAAAGTTCATTTTTTTCAAAATTGTAATTTTCACTTTTTTATTCCTTGTAGTAAACTATATGTTAAATCTGCAAAATAAAAGCTAGTTGTTATGTGATGCATCAAAATGTCCAGGGAAGTGTTTATGTTGGTCCTATAATTTCTATAAAACTACATTTTGGTCAGGGAAAGTCAGGGAAAACTGGTTTTGGTAAAATAAGAAATTTAGTATGAGCCCTGCATTACCACAAACGATCACCCATCTCCCATAGTTTAACAACATGTAGCTTCCAAGCTCCAACCCACCCCCTAATTGATAATGTAATTTGTGGAGGGCCCTTTTTCACACTAGTTATCTGTTAGCATTAAAATTGCTAGATAACAGGTGGGCCTACGATGCCCAAAAATTACCGAGAATGATTGTGGTTTGCATTTTCACGGGGGAATCAATTTTCTTGTGCCCTAATCCTTTCTTCCCTACAAATTTTAGTTATTTGTATACTGTACAAGTTTGTGAAATGTGGTGCTGATGATTTGGATTTCTCAGAAGAAATGGCGCTTCTGCCATTGGAATTCTTGTCCTCATGACTATCATTATGATGATTACACCCGAACATTTCTTCTTTTTTGATCATTTTTGCAAGTCTTGTCTTCAATTTAGGAAACGTGTGTGGAATACATAAACTAAACTCATTTTGGTTTTTTGTTGAAAATCCGCTCACATTTTGCCATTTCTGCCTTTTTGTTGCATTTACTTGTTGTATCCTGAGCTTTTGTTTGCTTGACTTCACTATCACATAGACCTATGCGAATCTAATATTATACGTGGATATATGGACCTATTCATAAAGGAAAATTAGAGTTATACATCAGTATAAACATGTATTTGCGCAATGCGATTATTTCAGTTGTAAAACTTGCATGAGTACTTGCTTGGTATCACACTAACAATTCCAGTGAGACTAATTGTGAACTGAAAATTTTAAAAAATGACATATTTGATTGTGAATTGTAAATATTAAACTTATTTAGTGATGCTTTTGCTGAATGTTTATTTGCATTTTTATATTGCATGAAAAGCATTGAGCATGCATGCCTTATCCATAATTTTAATGCGAAAATCTTCTCGTAATTTCTCCGTTGAAATGCAATTCTTGCTTTCCATATTGTTTTTTTTATGTCTTTGCTATCATGAATTAATGTATTTTTCATTTATTTTACGACTTTAGTTTTTTCTGAAGTAAAATGCACATGAATCTCATTTGGATTGTGAAGTTGCATTTTTTTCTGCAAATTATTAAGCAAGGCACATACGGCACACATGAGTTGGGTAATACCAAAGGCGCCCTCGTGTGACTGAGTGTAGAAATAAAGAGAAGGGTCTAAAATTAAGTTACTGTTTAAATCCTATGCTTATACTTATAATGTATAAGTCATGGAACTACCTCAAATTTCTAAGGTAAAAGAAAAGTCATATTTTTTGGGTTTCATGATGCTTGAATTAATTTTTGCTAATTTCAAAATCCCAAAAGAATAATGAATTTTCAGCATAAACAGTTTTCACCAAGTGTTACAATGAACTATAAAATTTCATAAGTTTTATCTTGTATTTTTTTCTTTTATTTTCAGCTTCTTGATGTGAAGTGCAGTAACTACGGTGGAGCCGGATTCACGCCCGTTGGCAACACCACTTTCATATACCCGCCGAACAACGAGAACAATCACGTGATGAAGTGCAGTAAATCAAAAGATCATTTTAACAATGCTTACGAGGAAGTGTCGGTTAGTTCCAATGGTAAGCAGGGCAATGTAGACTCGGACGTGGACAGTGAGGACGAGGAAGAGGAAGAAGACGAGGAGGAAAAGGAAAGGATCTCGCCTCTATCCAGTGAGGGAGAACTGGCCGAAGACGAACTCAGTTTGGTGGACTTTCCCAAAAAAGCCTACAGGGAGAGTGTCGGTGGTAGTCGACCGTGCTCCGGCACCAGCAGCCTGCGTGGATCTACGGGCGACGACCTGTGCCACGACTTTGATTCAGCATGCAGCGACGACAACGAGTCTAAGCCTGTGAATAACAGAGGCGCCTTCCACGTGCACTCTGGCGACAGGGGCTTCCCGTTTGACGTGTCCAGCGGCGAGCAGCACAAGAAGAAGCGGCGAGGAAAAGCGCCCAACACCAAGGGCGTTGACCACATCCGATCTCATCTGCCCGTCATTTTGGACGCCCATCCATTGGGCGCCATCCCATATCCCATGAATGGGCGGCACGAGTCCAACGGTGGGATGGACCACCACTACGAAGTGGACGATCTGGATCTGTCGCCCGATCCGCTCCACCCGAACCGCATGGGTCTTCCAACCGGGACCGGAGTGGGACTGCCTTGGAGGTCGCCCGACATGCCCCTTTCCTACAACGAGTACTGTCAGGAGGAACTGGCCCGAGGAATGGGACTGAGGGAGCTCCCCAGGCCAGGGTTGGGTGGTATGGCCGAACTGAATGTGCCCAAACTTGGACATCACCCTCGCAATAACGTGCTGTACAGGGATGGACATCGGATGCAACCTTCTTCCAACGAATATGGCACCTGGGGACCGGAGAGCCAGGGCCAAAGTGGAAACCAGAGGAACAGTGACCCGCACGAGAGGAACATTGCCGAATTTAGCACCTTCAGACCCAGGAAGGGCAATTCCAGGGATTTATACGGCCTCGATGCGGGCCTGTTGAACAACGACGTGGGTGGCCATTACGCCCACTTGCCGTCCAGCCAGAGGAGCTCCGGATCGGACGGCAGTAAAGGCTCGAACAATAGCGTAGAACGGCTCCTACCGGCTCCAGAAGGAGGGCCCTATCATCACCATTATCACCCCCACCCCCACTCGCACTCTTCCTCCGTTCAGCAGCAGCCCCATTACATGGAGGATCCATCGGTCCCCTCGGGGCATAGAATTGCATTCACCCCACATCATCAGCAGCGAAGTAAGAGGAAGCAGGGGGACAAACAGGCCGCCTTTGGGGACATGGAACCACCGTCTTACGGAGCCAGGACTGTACTCACGTGATACAGATGGTAACTAATTGGCTAAAACGGTCTTTAAACAAATTCTAAAGATTGATTTTGTTTCTTAGGATTTAAAATTTTGTGAGAGGAAAAAAAGCAGTCGATAAAAAGTCAACACTTTTTACTTCTTTAATAGGGATGTATCCGATGGAATTGCAAGACTGATGATCTTATTATTGGTTCGGGTGATTGCTTATGTTCTCATGCTGGAGCGCCGTGTCACGTTGGAGTTTCTGTAAGAGTGAAAACAAGCCACAATGAACCTCATTTATCTTAATTAAGCATATTGTTTTGCCTCAAATTCCTTTTTTTTGCTGCCATTTATGTAAACAGCTGCTGGATGGTAAAAGTTTTTTTTGCATAAGAAATAAAAAATTTCTATATGGGCTGCTGTTTCATCAGTGAAAGTGGCCTTATTTTTTTCCCCAATTTTTAAAGTGACTTTTGTTGTCCTTTGGGTCCCTAGAGGCTGTTTTTTTTCAGCCAGCAAATGGTCATGGCAATGAATCACTATTATTTTTGGCCAGTGCTGTTTGCATATATTCGTGATGGAAAGTTAGCATTGAACTTTTATCGATTTTGCAAATTGAAGCTTGAAAATGGCAGTTAAATTCTTGCTTGATTTCTAAATTTGCTGGAAAAAGCTCCTGAAATTTCAGGAAAATTATTTGGTTTTACTATTCAGGAATTACTTTATGACTAACTTTTGGTTACTGAAAGGCTTAAGGTGTAGTTTTCCACCTGCTATTTTTTGCAAATATTTTGAACTATTCAACGTTCGTGTCTATCAATACTATCATAGGCCTAGTCATAAAAATGTGGTACTTATTTCCAAATTTGAAACCAAATTGAAATGCATTTCTAATTCATTTCAAAAATGTTTAAATTGATGAATATTGTGTTCACAAACTCAAGCTCACTGTATAATTTCTATAAAGTTGAGTTTTTTGATTTTTTTTTGAATTTTTATGGGAATAGAGAGTATTTTTCCCATGTTTTTGTTTAAATACATTTTCATATTATTATTATTAATGTGGCTTTTTTTCACCCTTCGACTACTCAACGAGGCATTATAGATTAACAATATTTTTTTTTTATTGTTTCGATTTTGAGCTTTAAACATGAAGCTTATTGGATAATATGTGATAAGCAAAACTAAGAGCTTAATAATTTATAAAGATTATTGTTGATTAATGGATTCGTTGATATAGGTAGATTGATCCCAAGTTTTTTTTAAATATTATTAAACATGCAGTGCTTAGATTGGGCACTAATAGATCAAAGAGTCGGGTTTTTTAAGGGAAAGGTGAGTACACTCTTGTCATGGATAATGATTTCAAAGGAATCCATTTTGTAATTTTTTTCTTACTAATAGCATTGATAATTTATTAAGAAAATTTTGCATAATAACATGAACATTTTTAAAATAGAGTAATAATCATTTATGCTTCGATTAGTATTATTGATCTTATACGTACTGCAAACATATTTTTAATAAAATTAGCGACGTTATTAGTCGATTTAAATTAAAAGCAAAATGAATTTCTTGTTTTGTCATTTCCCATAGATAATCATATCACAGAATTGCTGTATTTACCTGCTCATAATGTTTGTATCACCTGTGTACAGGAACTTTTCGCTCCTCGTCAATTTCACACCAAAGAATAGGATTTATATTTGGTTTTCATCTAAACATAATAATAATAAAAAATTATACTTTATTTACCATAGTACTAGGTATTCCCAGCAAAAATACTTTTGCAGAAAATTTGAAGTCTTCTGCTGTTTATTTGCAGTCGTAAACTGCAGAAAAATTGTAGTTTTTAATTAAGTTTCTGAACGTTTATTAAACAAAAACCTACATAATTTGTAGTTTTGTGTAGAAAATGTGCATGTTTTTTTCTACAGTCTTTCTGCATATTTTATACAGAATTTCTGTAATTTTTCGACAGTGTTTTTGCATTTTATTCACATTTTGGACTTTTTGGTAACACAGAAAAAATACAGAAAATTTACATAAATGCTGTATAAAATGCAGAAAAACTGTAGAAAAAAACATGCACGTTTTTCACAAAAACTGCAGAAATTATGCAGGTTTTTGTATCCTGAACGTTCAGACGTGTAACTTTAAACTGCAGTTTTTCTGCATTTAATACTGCAAATAAACTGCAAATTTTTTTTTGCTGGGATTGCCTGGTTTTGGGGCTGGTAAAACATCTTTATTTGAAAAAAGAATTAATATCAACTGTCAGAATCTAAAGCCAAGTGGAATAAGATGCACATTTAATTTTTTTTACTTAAAAAAAGGTTATTTCTTTAGCTAAATTTATTTTAGTTATTTTATTGAGGAAAATAAATACATATCAGCATAATCATTTTAAAATTCAATTGTATGATGTGGTCACTTAAGGACTCCGTACTTTATTACGGAAGCCCCTGCGCGCGCCAAATGCTTGGGATGACGTAATTCGGGAAGATGGCTATCCTTGTCGTGTTTTGGTTGTTTTCATCGGTAAGTTTTGCTCTTATTTCTCTTGTTAATGGTAGAGATAAGACTTTGTATTGTCATGAATAGAAAGTATGAAGTTCACTGACCAAGCCAATAACAAAATCTTGATATATGTCAGTTTAAATTTAAGTATATTTTGATCGGATTTTTCGTTAAGCGTATTGCATCCTATGCATTAGCATTGCGCCAAGTCCCATTTAGAAACAGCACTTTCGCGAGGAAACTGCCCCTTAGGACCTGTCAAAATAAAATTATCCTATTGTGGATTAGTTCAGGAAACACCTGATAAAATTTGTTACTTTTTCGATTAAAATAAGCAACTTTGTGTGTACAAACCCTTGATTTCTTAGTGATCAGGAATGAGTGTAATTGCCTTAAGGGGAGGTAACACGTGAGACATTACAATAAATAAGTCAAAGGTTACAAATTATCATTAAATGAAAAAATTTAAAATGTAAGTTTTATTTCTGAGGCAAGGTACATTTGTAAGCTTGAGTCTGCATTTCATTAGACGATCTGTTGATCATGATTTTAAGCTGAAATATCCAATCCAAAAGAAGCATAAAGTGAGTCGAGAATGAGTAAGCCTAGTAGGCTAAGTGTCTGTAGTTATTTTATGGTAAGTTGTAGGCCCTGTATTAATTTTTGTCTGCCAAATGGCTTCCATTAGTGAAGAGATGATCATTGAATACCTACTTTTGACTGGATTAGTGATTTAAGCTAATGTTAGTAGTCCATTTAGTTTAGGATATTCCATGTCAATGTTAACTATTGACCACGATTAGTTGAATAATATTTTTTTTTCCTATTGTCTGCCTTCAGATGAGGTTTGCATTTTTTTCTTCGGATAAATTGCTGTTAATGTATGCATTAATAGCCCTATGCATTTGACTGATCACTGTCTCTTATCCTTCAGTTATTTTTTTAATTTTATTACCAAATATTGGGAAGGGGGTTTGCAGGAGAAATTCCTCAAAACTCACAATCAAAAATCAGATTTTGTGAAATTTATTTCTAGAAATTCGAGTGATTTTTCCTGTTTTGTGTTTTTTTTAATGTGTAAAAAAGTGCAGACCTTCTCTAATGCTGTATATGATGAATTATTAGTAATAATAATAATTCGACCTAAGTAATTGCTGCTAGTCAGAACTGTTTCTTTCTGACAGTTTCGTCATAATCACAATGTTGCTATGCACTGTTTTTTATAATTCTGCCATTTCATATTTGTCACAGGGTTTAATATTACATGTCTGAATATATAATATAAATAATGTACATAGACACGCAATGTAAGCGTAACCTGTAGATTTTGAAAAGGGGAAAAATTATGTATCAATAACCCATGATCTTTGTGACAAATGTTAGGTTTTTTGCCACAAATTCGTGCTCTTTGCAATGAACAATTTGAATTAAATGACAAACAAATGATAATCTAGGTTTCGTTTTATTTATTTATTTTTTAAATAAATTGTTCAATATTTCAGGTGTTGTCAAAAAAAATTGTGGTGACCGAGGTAATAATAAATACCTGAAGAAGTTTGTGTTTTTTGACCGCGTGTGTTTCCGAACTCTGAAGTTATAACTCGTATGCAGAAAAACAGGAACTGCCATCTCATGTAAGTAGACAGTTTTGTTACAAATGAGCAGGTATTGTCTTTTTAAATGTAATTATGTTAATTGCATATTTTTTACATATTTTAATCATGAATATTGCATATTTTTTACATATCTTAATCATGAATATTGTTTATTTTGGGATATTTGTAGATTATGGTTAGAAAAGTAAATGTCACTTTTGCATCACCCTTTATACTGAAGGCGTTCTTCCCACTTAAGAAATTGAGAAGGCTGGGGATGAGTAGAGGCATTGTGGTCTTGAGAGTAAGCTACTTTATGGGTTGATGATGTAGAAGTAACATTTATCATACTACTGAAAAATTGAAAGCGAAATTTAGGAAACATGTAAAAATGCTTTTTTAAAAGGACTAGAACTCTGGTTGTAGCATAGCATACTAGCTTGCCAGTTTCTAAAAAGTCTTGAAATACAACAAAGTACGTGAATAAACTGAAAAATTGGCTAATTAATGGTAACCCAATTAATGATGATTAAGTTTGTCAATACTTTTGATTGCACTTGAGCTAAGAGAATAGTGAATGCTTGAAATTGATTTCAGCTAACCCACTCGTCAATTCGTGAACGTATGCCATTTAGATCTGGAGAGGTTTTGAGCTTTCCCGTACATCTACTCGAGACTTATTTTTTAATAGAGTAGAGATATCGAGGTAATTTAATGAAAAGCTTGCTTTTTCTAACTGGGTTTAGCAAGTTTGAAAATCCCGAGTACTCACTTCATACTACAACTACAAGTAGTTATAAAACCAATATAATATACCTTATTTTTGTTGGTTTTTATATTGTCCCAGTATTATATTTTGGTGATATGATTTTTGTAACCTCTAAGAAGTTTGGAGTAATATTGGGCATTATTGGTCTATTGGTCTGATCCATATCGTTATACAAATAATTTTTAAAATAAATAATTTTGATTTCCATTTCATAAGTTAATCAAAGTCTTGTTAATGACGTTGAACACCCCTTATGCAGGCTTTTGTTACCTAACCTTAATTCCTCATATACATACTCAGTACTTAAATTTGGTTTTTAAAACTGATATACCGGTAGGTGACAAAACACGTTGCAGTACTGTTGATACGAGGATAGTCCCTGGTAAGAAAAATCTTTTCTCAACAAATGCTAAAAATAACCCAAGCAAGGTATAACTGAAGCACCGCAGGGCTCCCGCGCATCCTGGAAACCCTTGAAAACCCTGGGAAAATATTTTTGTCCTGGAAAACATTTTTCAATCCTTGAAAGTCCTGGAATTTATTGCAGCATTTTAATTTTCGACAGCTTAAAATTCGATAAATTGAGAGAATTTTTATATGAAAATAAATATTTCTACTGAGGGTAAGCCTTCGGTTTCTGGGGAGAAAGCCTCCCAGAACCCCCCACACGGGATTGTCCACTTGACATGCGTGCCCCTTGCCCCTTGATTGTTTATATTCTTTTTTTAGGGTTGTACTAATTATAATAATAATAATTTAATATAATTTTTTTTTTAAAGTTTCTGGGAATCGATTCTGGGTATTCCTTTTGCTGGGATAGGGTTTCTGTAAGTTTCAGAGTATAGGCTATTAATGTCAGCTTTTGTGCCTGAAATATCGATACTCAAACTTATAAAAAGTGTATGTGTGTGTGTGGGCTACACGTATGTATTGATGTGCTATTAAAATTACAAAGATAAAAAGAAGAAAGCGAGAATAAGGTGGCGGAAGTGCGACTGTCTTGCCATGATTGGTTCGTTTCCGGCCCATCTAATGAGCGGTCTTGTTAATGCAGCCGAGCGAGTGAGGGAATTTGCTTTTTACTTAACGAACGTTGAAAAACTGACTACAAAAGACTAAAGATTTTCTCTTAAGATCCTAGATTTCTTACGCTCGGTTAGCTTTTCCTCAGTTGTGATGCCAATTTCGTCGGGGAAATAAAAAAGGATTTCCTATTTTGTTTGTTTGATCGAGTTCAGCCGAAAAAAAGCCCTGGAAATTTGGTTTATAAAAACCGAGACTGGATTACTTTTACCACGGGAATCTTTATGTATTTTTTATTCGCAATCGGTAAACCACACACTCAATTTTTTATTTTATTTTTATGCAGGGGAAAAAAGATCCGTTTGTGGGGTTTTAGAACTTTCGTATTTATCAAACAAACAATCATGTGGTTTTTTTTCTACAAAACTGATTTAAAAGGTTTGGTTATGATTTGGTCTGCTGATGCCGAACATTGTAGAATAGCAGCATTATTTTTTGGCAAAGTATGCACTGTAACTAAATATAATATTGTAGCTTTTAGGAATTAAACGTTCTAGTTAAATGATAACCTAGGAAATTCTTTACCTTAATTGGTCAAGCGACCACTGAACTAAACAATTTTAGCGGGCTCAGTGGTCTCTCGATTGTAGTAGAGTTTCTGTTTTGAAAGTCATTTTCTGGTTGTTAACAAGCGCTTGTAAGGAGAACATGTATAGTCAATTTACTTGTCTATGAAATACATGTAAAAAAATTATAGTTAAGAAAAATGAGATATGTTTGTTAATTGCATGTACCTGATAGATAAGGTCTATAATGGGCTGGACTTTCCCTTTAAGGGGGCTGTCCACACTTTTAAAAAATGCATGCTCCTATGGGAATCTCCATGTTAACTAATGGTACATATTAA
>JAQIXP010003246.1:0-13384 GCA_034700285.1 Proteroiulus fuscus
TATTTACCTTATATTACCTAGACTTTTACCCTATCTAAGAAAACAGGGGTTAAGAACCTTCCGTGTGCTAGAATCGGCAATAGGGTTTAAGGACCTTCCGTGGGCTAGAATCGGCATACAGGTTTAAGGACCTTCCGTGTGCTAGAATCGGCAATTCTCCTTTACTATTAATTACTCTTAAAACTTAAAATAGAGCTACATACAGGGCAAGAACTAATCATTAGCTTTCATTTAAAACAATTTACAGGCAAATAGCATTCCTAGTTTTTATACAGCTTATCCCCAGTCATTTTGCAGGCTAGCAGAAAATAATTTTTTTTGGAGTATAAATTTAATATTTTTAAAAGTAATTAAATCTGTAGTATTGATTAGATTACGAGTAATGCGTATATTTTTCTTAAAGTTAAATACTTTAAAGAACAGGAGTGGTAGAGAAACAAATGTTGCTTTTAAAAAGGGTTTCCTCACTCTTTTTCACGCTCCTTCACCTTAAGGGGGCTGTCCACACTTTTAACAGCCTATTGGGATTTCAATGTTAAATTCATTTTCTTCAAACTGTTCTAACTCAAGAACAGGTAAAAGTTCAATGTTGGGGTTTGATTTTACTCAAAGATTATTAAATTTACAAAAAACTGATGCATGATTATGAGGTTACATGCATTATGAATGTAGTTATCGATTTTCAAAGTTGACTGTTCCGTTTTCCCATGTTATTTTACATAGACGTGAAATTTTTCCAAAAATTTAACGAATCTCACTATTGGCTGAGTGGATAACGATGAGGTTTGATTTTGTGGAAAGCTTATTTAATTTACTATAAAATGCATAACATTGATTTCATTATTTCGTGCATTCTATATTTATTTATCGAATTTCAAAGTTTACCGCTAAGTTTTTGCACTATTTTGCCCGACTGTATGACTCACAGGTCAGATAAACAAAAAAATCATGCATCACGTTTTAGTAAATTTAATTGTCCTTCAAAAAAATCAAACCCCGTCAATTTATGTTTAGCCATTATTGATTAATTTGTACTTTTATTTAACATGGAGATTCCCATAGGAGAATGCATGCTCTCAAAAGTGTGGACAGCCCCCTTAAACGTACAGTGAAGGTAGATGGGATCATACAACAATCATATGGCAGCCCTGGTGAGGATGTAGCAGTTGATGACAACGTGCTGCAAGCCCATGTCGAGATGCAGAAGTCTATCCAAGAAGCTCTACAAAAACACAATGCTCAAATGGTTGCTTAAATCGATAAATAATGTTAGCAGGGGGAGCATCTGCGATTGATACAGGAGCATCTGCGATTGATACAGGAGCAAATCAACTTGTACCCCAAGCAGCACTCTGCAGGGGTTAGGAAAGAGCAGGGACAGTTTCAATAGGACATCCAATAAAGACAATCACATTGATAGATATGAGGCCAAGGCATAAGTGAAATGCTGGGATGCATTGTTTCCATCAGATGTTGGTGAACACTACAGAAAAAGTGGTACATGACCTACATTGAAGAGAATGAGGCAGGTAACTGGCAAATGTAAAAACAATCTTTCTATACAGAGCACTTCCACTTGCCCAATGACATAGCCGATTGGAAACAAGCTGTCAGACAGTGACAACAGTTCACAAGAGCCAAAACATAAGTACATTATGGAATATATACGTTTGATAGAATGGATCAGTAAAAACCTTAATCAAGGATTAACCTGTCCTCGAAGCCATCTAGACCTACAAGAGGAGATTCAATATTGAATGATTGGTCATAACTATGATACAGTAACAAAAAACTAATGAAGATCGCCACTTTAAGAGAAGTAGACTAGAAGGTTGCAAGTAGAAATAAGGTCAACCGGAGTAAAATCCAAGAAAAGAAAACGTGCACTGAGTCGAGCGAGGCATTTTTAGAGACGACTTGGAAGTAAGTTCTACAAGACTAGATGAAATGTAAAGAATGATCGGAACAGTATGATTTTAAGGAGAATGAGGGAGATGCTCACCCGTATCATTGATTGCAGGTGTAAGGTGGTGCCCAAACTCACTGTATGCAGGGTAATTAATCAGGAAACGTCATAGGGTGACTGGGTGGTATTGACTGGTCATGATTTACAGAATTCTGGTCAGGTGACTGGCTGAATTCTTTCACTCATGACGAGCGGGCGCCATCTTTGGAAAAAGTCAGTCTAGTCTTGGATTTGCAACCAGATAGGTTGTGTGATATTGACTTGTGATTATTGGATATTTGTATGTACAGAATACCAGGCGAATGATATTAATAAACAGGTGAATCCATAAATATGTGAGTAAGTGATTTCTGGGAATCCTGTATCTGGGAAAATAAAGGCATTTGGGGAAAATCCCCCAACCACTGGAGCTACACATCTTACATGGTGGAGGTGTGGGGTAGCACCTTATTCAGCTGTTATATTTGCCACTACAGGGTGTGAGTATGAATAAAACTGGACTGAAATTCTGAATTTTTTTGGGTGATAATTTTCGAATTTGAGGCATTCAAGGATGTTTCCTAGATTCTAGGTACGTCCCTGATTTATACAGGCGAGTGTTTTCCTGCATAGCTGTGTGCTGTGCATCGAAGTTCAGGTGAATTTGATCCAAAATTTGGTGGTTTTGGGGCATTTGTGTTACAAGCACGGGTGTCACCATCTTGGATTATGTGATAGGCCTTTTGGGTGTCTTTACTTGTGGTGCTGGTGGGGCTTGTAATAAGCCCATTTGATGAGTAAAGGAGGCCAAAAAGGTGATCCTCCTTCTGATTTTGGATCGGACGTCTCCCAGGCTTTGCCTGTGCTATTCTTGGTGGGCACTAAGGAGAAGCATCCTAGGAAGGAGGCGTTGAAGAACAAGCCTGGTGATTACAGGGCGTTACATCGTGGTCAGCTAGTTGCTGAGCGCTGGAAGGAGTACGAATCACCCGATTTATGGGGTTCTCCAGACTTTTCCGAAGGTGAGAAATCTGGGTTGGAAGATAGCTCTGCCACGGTGCTCGAGGGAACTACGAAGGCGCACAAAAGTAAAGGTACTACTGCTAGTTAGGGTAGTGAGGAGGGAGATGATGATGCATTGGGCCTAAAGGATTTGATAGATCAAGTGGCGACCTTGGCCCGGGTGCATGGTAAAGAAATGTCCCAGCTGGCTGCAGGAAGTAATACAGGGGGGCAATTGTTTAAGGCTAATGATGACCAGATGACGGGCATGATTGATATCCAGAATACCATAATCAAGCTGGTGGAGAAGCTTGATGAAGCTCAGTTAAAATTTGGTGAACAAATGGCTGAGCTGGGGCAGGCTGACCTGTAGTCAGTTACGGCAGGAGGAGCAAATTGATTTGCTCAAAGACCAGGTCCAGGCGTTGAAAGATCAACGTCCTAATGCCGCAAGGAAAGAATGTGGTACTCTGGTGTTTGCTACTTATAATGGCATGGGTGATCCCGATGACCACATAGCAGCGTTAGAGGCGAAAGCTCGGATGGAGCGGTGGATGGCGGTGGTAATGAATGAGTTTCCATCGTACTTTGGTAGGTTCTGCGGCTGATTGGCATACGACTAACGTGGAGGGAATAGCCTCCAGGACTTGGGAGAATACGCGGGCTTTGTTCCCGGACTACTTTCGGTCGCCAACATACTAGGCCAACTGCAAGAGAACTGCCGAGGCGAGGGTTCAGGGCCCGAAGGAGTTGGTTTGGCGGTATGTTACCGACAAGGTGCGTCTAATGAGACAAGGTGGTCGGGTGGTTGCTTTGAAGGATCTCTTGCATGAGATACATAAGGGTTTGAGTGGTGAGCTTACCAAACGGATGGCGGGCCATAAACAAGACCCATTGGAGTCGTTTCTCCAGTTAGCGGTGTCCATCGAGGGGGTCCTCGATGAGAAGAAAACGGATAACCCGCCGGCCAATCCTAGTAGGGGGCGACCAAAAGAACGGGCACAGTTAGCAGTGGCTAGTGTCAAGGCAGTTAAACCGAAACAGGCGAGTGGTGGTAAGCGTGATCCATCTGTTAAATCCACGAGTGAATGGAGACGAAGTCAATTTTGTCCTCCTATCAAGTGCTATCAATGTGGCAAACCCGGTCAGTCATAAATCTGCAGAATGCAGGAGTGGGACGACGGGCACAGTTTGCTACCGGTGTGGTAAGGCTGGTCACTTTTCGAGAGATTGTCCCAAGCCAAAGGGATACCAGCAGCCAAAGAAAAAGAAGTGATGGGAGCGTTACAATGCTTTGAGTGCCTAGGCAGCTCGAGAGTATTCTGATTCAGTCAGTGGATGGGCCTGACCCGGTGCCTAAACCAGGCCAGCCCAAGGTGAAGAAGGTCATGTGGTTCGACTTAACATCGAAACCAGCTGTCGAGAAACAATGTGCTAAATTTGAGAGGCTTCCTAGGGTGAGCATCATTTTGCAGCAAATACATGAACGAGATGCTATAATTGACTCAGGGGCGTCAGTGTAAGTTATTGGCAAGAGTCAGCTTCGTGGCATGCTGTGTGATGTAAAGCCTTGGAAATCATATCGGGTGTTGGGTATGCAGCAAACGCGGATTCCAATTCTTGGTGTGGTGAATTTGGAAGTACAACTGGCGTTACAAACTTTCAACCACTTTTTTTTGTGATGGACGACCAGTCGTGTCCATCAGCCAGCATTGTCCTTGGTACGGACTTTGCCAAAAAGGCGGGCTTGATAGTCGATATGGAGAAGCCGGCAGTGTACTTTCGAGACACGTATCTTCTGATGTCAGCCGTGGAAACGGAACAGACACTTCGCAACCGGGACGTTTGTGATGATGGGTGATGGGGCTAGGGAGGATGTTGGTGAAGAAGTTTATGAATCCCCGGTTGTCGTGGAATTACCGGAAAACGACATGGTGAACATCAACGTTGACGAGCTGAAGGAGGATGATACTCAGGTGGTGCAGTTGTTGGTGCACATAGATGTGCCGACGAGAATTCCGGCGAGGACGCAAATGGGTGTTAGCATGCATTTCGAGCTGCAGGTGAAGGAGTGTACGTCCGTACTAGTGGAGCCGACACAATTTGTTGGCAAAGCATAACGTATGTTTGGCAAAAGGAGTGGTCATTCTCGATCCTTTTGAAGGAAATGAGACGATCACGGTGAACAGTACCGACAAGGATGTTTGGTTATGACGCGATATGATGGTGGGCACAGCGGTGTCGATTCATGACTGCGATTTACGTTACATGGACGATGATGATTGGACTGGCAAACGGGTGGAGACCGTGCAAAAGGTGACCGAAGGAAGGGCTTCGCGAACCCGCCGACTTAGATTGGAACTTAGGTACAAACCTTACGTCAGAAGAACGAGCCGAGTTACTCGATCTCTTGTGAGAGTTTCGAGACATCTTCGCAGCAGATATGTCTGAGTTAGGCGACTCAGACATCATGGTGCATCACATCAATACTCAAGGTCTGCCACCGGTGCATGTTCCGTCCAGGAGTACAGCGGAGCATACTCGCAAATTGATTGACGAAGAATTGGATGAGATGCTGAAACACGGCATCGTAAGACCGAGTAAGTCCATATTTGAGTCCAGTGGTAATCGTTACGAAAGACGGTGGGATGCGGTTTTGCATCGATTACAGGCGACTGAACAAACAGACGAAAATTGACCAGTACTATCTGCTAAAGATTGACGACGCTTTAGACTGTCTCAGGTGAAGTACTTCTTGACGTTGGATTTGGCGAGTGGCTATCTGCAGTTCTGAGTGGCTGAGGAGGACATTGAGAAGACCGTGTTCTCCTGCCACAGAGGGTTGTTTGAGTTCGTGCGGATGCCATTCGGCATGTGTAATGCACCGGCGACGATGCAACAGGCGTTGGATATCTTACTGGCGAACATGAAATGGGAGGCTTGTCTCATTTATTTGGACGACGTAATAACGTACGTTTGCGGATGATCTTCCAGTTGTTTCGGAGTGCGAATTTGAAGTTGAAGCCTTCTAAATGCTTCTTTGGGTATGACAAGGTAGCGTACCTTGGTCATATGGTGTCAGGTGCAGGTGTAGAGGCTGACACGGCAAAGATTCAAGCGGTAAAGGAATTTCCTCGGCCGACTTTGAAAACTCAGGTGAGAAGTTTCATTGGACTGGCCAGTTACTACCGGCAGTACATTGAACACTTTGCAAGGATTGCATCTGCTCTTCATAGGCTGACTGGTGAGAATGTCATCTTTAATGGGATGCCAGATGTGAAATGGCATTTAAAGAGCTCAAAACACTATTGACTCGGGCGCCTATCTTGACTACGTTCGATCCGACAGCGACAATATCGCTGCACACAGATGCATCAAAGTTAAGACTTGGTGCTGTTCTTTACTATGGCAAGAAGGACAAACGGGTGTTGGTGCATTCTTCAAGGTGCCTAAGTAGTCATAAGAAGAATTATGGCATCCCAGAGTTAGAGGCATTAGCTATAATAGGCATTACTTGTTGGGGCAACACTTCAACATCGTGGCTGATCATCACGTGCTGTGCTGGCTTCAGAAGATGAAAGGTCCAGAGATGAAGGTCGGACGGTGGATGTTGGAGATGACAGAGCACCAGTATTCAGTCGTAACAAGAATGGAGTACTGCACGTCGATGCTGATGCCTTGTCCAGGTGTCCACCAAAGCAAGCAGTAGGTGAGGAAGAACGGGTGTATGTCACGGTGGCACTGGATGAGATCGATTAGTGGGACACCGAATGCTTAAAGGCGGAACAGGCGACTGATGAGTATACTAGCAAAATGCTCAAGGAACTAAGGAGTGAAGACTGTCGAGGTGGTGAGCGACAACCGCAGTATTGTCAATGGGCTGCTCTACACTCTTGTCAGTGATGATGATCTGCATCAAAGGTTGGTGCTGGAAGTACTGGCAACTCTGCGGGAACAGATCATGAAGGTGGGTCACGACTCCGACGTTAATTGTCAGCTGGGTGTTGCCAAGACAGATATGCATATATCACGTAAAAGAATTAAGACTTTACCCAACTACAATTTCGGTGGGGTTCCTTTAGTTGTTGTGGATTCTGTAAGGTACCTGGGAATCCACATTACCAACACTTTGCTGTGGAATGAACAAATTATTAAGATGGTGGGTAAAGCAAACCAATGAATGAGATTTGTTCAAAGAATATTTAGGAATTGCCCTTTAAAGGTTAAAGACACATGTTATAAAATGTTGGTGAGGCCTCTTTTAGAATACTGTGCTCCAGTTTGGAATCCATACAAGATAACCCATGTACAGTCCATTGAAATGATACAACGTAGAGCTGCTAGATTTGTAAAATGTAATTACCAAAGGACCGCTAGTGTGACCGAGATGCTACATTCTCTAAATTCGGAATCTAACAAGCTAACAAGACACTGAAGGCGATGATACGGATGTATCTGTAGTCGTTGGAGCATCAGGTGGATTGGCCAAGGTGGTTGGATCAACAGGCCATGGCGTATAACACGGGTGTGCAGGCGTCCATTAGTAACAGTTTTTCCTCATGCACGGATTTCAGGCAACTACAGCATTCGAGTGTGGTACCTTCTCCTTTGTTGCTAGCAGGTGAACCTCTGGTAGAGTGCAGACATGGGCGATGGCAAAGCTGGCTAATAGTCAAAGGCAGCAGAAGAAAGCTTATGACCGTACTCACAGGGACCAATAACTTGACATTAATGACCTGGTGTTTATTGAGGATCTGGCAAGTGCCAAAAGACTGGCAAAAAAGTTGTGACCTCCGTATAAAGGTCCAGCTGAGGTGGTGGGTGTCAGTGATGATGGGTTGAACTACACGTCTGAGTATGTGAATGTTCAAGGCAGGCGGAGGCAAACTGTGCAACATATTTCACGTTTGAAGTATGAAGACCGGCGGGCCCCTATCAAGCTAAAATAACGAAAACTGCGGATGGTCATGTAGCAGTGCCTATTGTGCAGATGGTGGAGGTGTTTTCAGAGCCAACTGGTGGTTAAGTTTGATTTTTGACCAGGCGTGGATCTCTTGGACGAGCAAGGGCTCTGGAGCCCAGGACCTGATGTTCCTGACTCTGGGTGCCAAAATGTCATGGGGTTAGGTGTGTAAAATTTCCGTAAATGGCTTGAGCAGGAGTATGAACAACATCTGCAAATGACTCAGACTAGTCAGGTGAATGACCTTAGTAGGGGGAGTTCAAAACCCCCTGAGAAGGTTTTGATGAGCGAAAATACACCTGTAGCGATTGGACAGCTGTTGAGGTGAAATTCTATGTGAAAAATCCTTTTTTGGAAAGAATATTTAGATTTAGGAATTCTAAGTGAAATAAACTTAAGTTTATCGATGAATGGTGAAAATAAATTAATTCAGGTGTATTGGCGGGTGGTAGTACGAATACTCGTAAATCGGTGTATTTCTGGCATTTGTTTTGTGCTTTTCCTGATGAAAATGCATGAAAGATTGGCAAAACGGCGACTAAAAGCAATGGTTTTGATGTCCTGATTCAAAACAAGCGCTATTTTGGTGTTTATAGGGGGCACTCACGCGCGTGGTGAACGTGAAAGCTAAAAATGACATCACCATGTGGTCGAGGCTATGCACGATATTACCCTCGTGTCATAGGTCGCCATTTTGGTGTGGTTTACGTGAGTGTAGGGATTTGTACTGGCGAGCAACTTTTGGTGATTTTTAGAGCAGAAAACCGGCAATAACAAGGTAATCATGATTGATTATTGCTTTTGAGGGCCTAATTAATGCTTGTTATGCATTTGGAGTTTTATAGCCCGAAAATAGAAATTTTGGCCGATTTTAATATTGGTGTGCCTTAGGCTTAACATAGTGTGGGTGGTAGGCCTAAGGTTAAGGAGACCGTTTCATATGGCAAATGATAAATAAATGGTCCGGCTTTAGTTCAATAGCTCCTTGGTTAATGTTACTAGCAGTCTTATAGCTCTTGGTACAATTTTACTGGGGTTTCTAAACCCAAAAGTTAGTTTTTAGAAGTTATGTGAGTTAGGCCTAAAATGGCAGGGGTAGCAGGTTAGGGCTGAATGAGCCTGGACACACGTGCATGGTGTGTTGATTTGCAAAATTAGGTGACTAGGCTGGGTTTTTTAGATAACAGTTTGGGTGAGTTACCTGTTCCTGGGTGGGATGGTAACTAGTTATTGTCAAAGGTAGAGGGCGTTAGGGTGCAATAAAGTTTATAGCCGAATCTGGGATGTGAGAGGAATTCGAAGCACCAATTCTTTACTCTTAATAAACATCATATTTTTTTCTCACATCCATTTACACAATAAACTCTTAATAAAACTAACAATAACTCACTCAAACTACTCACTTAAAATCACTCATTAGCACTGGGCGCCAACCTCCAGTCTGATCTCATTCTCAACTCCAACTGCCTCGAATCCACTCTCTCACCAAACCAAGATGGCGCCACCACGTCATGAGAAAGGAATTTCTTCCCATCACCTGACCCTCATTTGCATACAAAATTACAATGACACTGCAATAATTATTTCAAAACACGGGAAACTGGCGCCAAAACAGGCGGGAAAACGCCAGGAATCTCACACCCCCCCCCCAATGAACTAAAACTTGGTCCTCCAAGTTGACAACAAAAGCAACCCTCTTCGGCTGCACTGCACTCCGTCCACGTAGTCCTCGATCCATTTTGACCTGGCTGACTGACTAGACCTCACTCTGCTTTCAGTCCACTGCACTGCACATCATCTCCATCGGAAAGGAGCCTGATCCACCCTTGGCTTTCGATCCTTTCTTCCTCCCCTGAACAGAATCCAACCACTTGGTACCCCACGCCTGTTACTGCAGCTTTAACTGATTCCACTCCAGTCTGCTGGCCATACTTGCCGGCCAGACTGGTTGACTAATACTCTATCTCAGTATCACATGCTCGGTAGGCCTACCCCATTCACTGTTCACGTCTGGCTGGCACTTTCCTCAGCCCAGACGACTAAACACCACTCTTCCACCTACTCGCCCAACAGGCAACATGCCCCACCTTTCCAACTCACGCTCACATTCACAAAAACCGCAGCATTTATTGAAAATGCCTTTCCATCATTCCTCTCTCCAAAAACGAGAGCCCACCCACTCATCCGCACTGCCGTGCACTGCTGCTATGCAGGGAAGCCCTCGCTGCCAACATTCAGGAGCGTAACTTTTTAAAATGGCGCCCGCCTAAAAATCAATCTCGAATTCTCCAAATTTCAGTTCATTACTTACACTGCACACTTGAGGGGTCCAAATCTAAGCACCAAACATTGATCCTAGCAGGTATTACCCCGCACCTCCACCATGTAGAAGTTGCTCAGATGTAGCTGGATATTTTCCCTGCAGGTCGCTGTTAGGCCTTTTTTTCCCCAAAATCGTCCAGGAATTCGAGGCACCAATTCTTTACTCTTAGTAAACATCACATTTATTTCACACATCCATTTACACAATAAACTCTTAATAAAACTAACAATAACTCACTCAAACTACTCATTTAAACTCCCTCATCAGCACTGGGCGCTAACCTCCAGTCTGATCTCATTCTCAACTCCAACTGCCTCGAATCCACTCTCTCACCAAACCAAGATGGCGCCACCATGTCATGAGAAAGGAATTTCTTCCCATCACCTGACCCTCATTTGCATACCAAATTACAATGACACAGCAATAATTATTTCAAAACACGGGAAACTGGCACCAAAACAGGCGGGAAAATGCTGGGAAAGAAAAAGGCCTAACAGCGACCTGCAGGGAAAATTCCCAGCTACAACTGAGCTTAACTTCTACAGAGAATGGAGTTTAGTTTTTTTTTGTTAACCTCGACGTTTTGATTAATTCCTAGATGGCGGAAGGGGGAAATACTTTCCCCATGGTGGGGCCAACTCGGCACGCGGTGTTCCTCCTTGAGGATGAGAGCCGGCTCGCCTCATGGAGTGTGGGCTTCTGGGGGTAACCCGAGAACCAGTGGCTGTGCAGGATTTGCTGGGCCTAGACGATCCAGAGTATGAGGTGGAGATGAACATAGCTGGCCAGGTGGACGATTCTGGTGAGGTGTTCGGTGAAGACGCGGTGAACAGGGATGTGGCGGAGGTAGTGCCTTCCCTCCCTGGTGTCGAACAAGTCATCGATGACGAGGACAAGAACAGGGTTGCAGATGAGGAAGAGGGAGCAGTTTGTGGGGGCAGCCCGGAAGGAAGCCCCAGTCGACAAAGACCCCGACGGAGACGTCCTCGACCTTGATCTACGAGGAGCGGATGATCGGGATGTGGAGCTTTTACAGCCCAGTGCCCTGTCCGGAATCCAGGCGGCGGATCGGCACCGTGAAGTCATTGTGCAGCAGGCACAGGATAAAATTGCGGTGAGAGGTGGGGCTGTAAGACGATGGTAAAGCCCGACGTTTGGCCCTGTACAAGGGGCTTGACACTCATCCCCGGGATGTAACTGCTATCATGAGATGTTACAATTGTGGTGGTAACGGCCATCTTGTGGCGACTTGTGCCGTCTTAAGTGCGGGGCGCAGCGTGCTATGAGTGCGCCGAGGTGGGGCATGTGGCCTGGGACTGCCCGTACAGATGATGGTGGAGGACATGAGAGCGGCGACCAGCGACTCCTGAAGAACCCGCTAAGGAGGACCATAGACGTCTGGAGGAAGGAATCCAGCCACCCAAGAAGCAACAGTAGGGGGTTGGCGGGGTGGAATTTAAATGTGTTTTTATATTTTATAATACGATTTGTATTTTTAATTTTTACTTTTTAGTTCGTTCCACCCCGTAAGCTTTGGCTTGGGGGACCAAGCCGAAGTTTTAAGGCGGGGTGTAAGGTGGTGCCCCAAACTCACCCAGTACGCAGGGTAATTAATCAGGAAACATCATAGGGTGAGTGGGTGGTATTGACTGGTCATGATTGACAGAATTAAGAGTCAGGTGACTGGCCGAATTCTTTCACTCATGACGAGCTCATGGATTTGCCACCAGATAGGTTGTGATATTGACTTGTGATTATTGGATATTTGTATGTACAGAATACCAGGCGAATGATATTAATAAACAGGTGAATCCATAAATAAGTGAGTAAGTCTGATTACTGGGAATCCTGTATCTGGGAAAAATAGGGCATTTGGGGAAAATCCCCCAACAACTGGAGCTACACATCTTACACAGGGTTCCCAATATGGTCAGGGTGACATAGCCCTAGGTGATATGGTTTGACCTTATAATAAAACTAGCAAATTATTGAGGGGCAACCTGTTACGAGATAGCTGAGTGACAGTCACACTACAAAGGCAGCAAATAAGTTGCCCCAAAGTTAACTGCAAGGAGACCAGTTTGAATATGCAAAGCGAAATTATAAGGTTTTAGGTGTGAAACAACTACATATTGATTGAAGTTGTGGACCTGGATGTGCAGTGGGGAGGTCAAACTGCCTAACAACAGTTATATGTTATTGATGACAACAGTTGCCAGATGGATAACCCAGTAATGGAGAATGATTGCAGACAAAGCTGGATTGTCAGAGGACAACAGAACAATGTGTATACTACCATTAATCATTCCTGTTCATGTCTACAATGAATGCTGACCCTACTCTGGGCAACAGATGTTTGACTAGATGGACAAATACATTGCAGTAATGCTAAACATATTTTAAGCTGTCAAGACCGTCATTACTTGCTGGGGGAAACCCTTCAGGATAGTGACAACAACCACTCCCTTGCAGTCTCAAGAAGATATTAGATCCAAAGGGAAACATAAAAGATGGATTGTGGGCAAGCATCAGTACTTGAATCATGCATAATTGGCATTCTACACATGGTAACTGATAACGTCAAGATGTCCTCTTTTAAGTGGGAGCCATCTGGTGAGCATCCTGTGAACATAACTATAACCATCGACTAGAGTGAGAGCCAGAAAGAGTTTATGAGTCCTAAGTTCAGTCATGATTGTAGTGCTACGGAAGTCAATGGATTGCTGTATTTGCTTTAGATAGACGAAATGTGAACCAGATTGGTGTTAGAGGTGCCTAAAGCACAGAGCAGATCATGCTAGTTGGCTATGATTTATTTGTGAACTGTCACTTGGGAACAACGAAGACCCTAACTCGGTTAAGGATTTTTCACAGGCCAGGGATGGCGAAAGACATTGATAGCTATGTGACGACATTGAGACCTATGTGATGCCATCGAGAGCTATGTGACGTTAACGAGCACATTCTGTGACGACCTGGGGCGTCGCGTGAAGGCCTGGGGCGTCGCGTGAAGGCCTGGGGCGTCGCGTGAAGGCCTGGGGCGTCGCGTGAAGGCCTGGGGCGTCGCGTGAAGGCCTGGGGCGTCGCGTGAAGGCCTGGGGCGTCGCGTGAAGGCCTGGGGCGTCGCGTGAAGGCCTGGGGCGTCGCGTGA
>JAQIXP010003247.1:0-13383 GCA_034700285.1 Proteroiulus fuscus
TAACGTCCCTGTTTTTAGCCGTCCCAAACTACTAGCGCTCTCATACGGTCAGGTCACAATAATAATGCCAAGAAATCCGGCCACTCGACTACCCTGATCAGGGAAATGTCAGGGAAATCAAACTGGTCAAAATGAGTGGGAACCCCGATCGACTTTTGAGATTTTTGTCCACATTGGCACGTTTCAAAATTAATAACTACGTCGAATGGCTCGTCTTGTTTTTTTCCCCATCTTTCTCACAAAAAAAAGATGCTCGAGGTAAAGTACGTGGGACTGTCCCTTTAATTCGGTAGAGATAGTGCGGCCAGTTTTATGAACGATCCCCGTTTGTTATAATTTTTCAAAAATAATGAAGAATGTTGGATTGTTGGAAATTGAGGCGTTTTACTTTTACCAGTGTGGTTTTAAAAGTGGCCATTATTTTTGCCTACTTGGATGTCGTTGTTGTTGTTTAATTAAATGATAAGAGGAATTTATTTTAATTTCAGAACTGCTTTATTAAAAAAAAGAATCTCGTCGAAAAATTCCTCTCTTTATTTTTTAGTCCATTGTTGGTTCGATGGGTTTTGACCTTTCAGAACAAACATTGTTTTTTTTTATGACAGGTAATTGCAGCCAAATTAGGATCCCGAAAATGTTTCCTCCTCTTACCCTCAAATAATTGTACCTCTAAAACAGAGTTTCCTTTTTTTTTTCATTTCTTGTCCAGCGGCTAAATGGCGCGACTTCAACGCGCCATCTAGTTACCGCCAACGGAGACAATGTGGAGCCAGCTATGGCCGAAGAAAAAAAGGGGATTTTTTTATTTTTAACCCTAATACGGTACGAAGAGGGAATACGTATCAATTTCACCATTTGTTGGTGGTGGTGGCGCCGCGTTGACCAGCGGTCAGCGAGGAGGTGCCACGTGCTCTCCGGTGTGTCGACGACCACGCCCATCCCTTTGTGTCTTTATTCCCCCCCCCCCCCCCCCCCCCGTAGAGTTGTTTACGTCATAAACATTAAACAATGGCCGATGACGACTGCCACGCGTCACTCCTGGTGCTCATTGACCCCTGACCAAAATGGCCGCCAACCATGAATTTTAAAGAAATTAAAGCAGCGCCCCCTTTTTATAAAGTTAATATATCCATGGCACAAGTAACGAATATGCAAAAAAAGTTGCTTTCGAGATCACGTAATAACATGACTTGAAAATAAACCAATGTTAAAAGGCTGAAATTAGATGAACAGATGAAACAATATATATATATTGTATATTATATAGGGAATGTGCTCATTTTTGTTAAATAATTAAATTGGTAAATTAATAAAAGTCATTTGAGAAATAAAAGGCTTTAAAAAAAATGCACATTCGCTAGTTAGGCCTACTTATAGATGAAGTTTACTGGAAAGCAGTGGCGGAGCTACCATAGGGCCCCCCTTTTGGGTTAGATTTTGAGGATTTGCATGTAACCATTTGTTTTGCATGCATGAAATTTTCCCAATTATTCACATTTCAGATTCTATTACTTTTCACATTTTTCAAATATTTCTCATTATGGTTTTTTACATTTGATAGCTTAGTATTTTAATGCTTAAACATCTCACATTGAGAACATGATTTCCAAAATGCAAAAAAATTAAACTTTCCTTCAACATAATTGAACATTTAATAAGTGTGTATACACTTACGTTAGTTTTACCATTCAAATAAATTTAAAGCAGAGATTATTTCCAATTTTATTTTTTGCCCAAATTAGCAGGCAAATTTGTTAAAAATTGCAATCAAAATTGTCAAAATTTGTCAGCAAAATTTTCAAACTTTGCAGACAAAATTGCAATCAAAATTTTCCAAATGTGCAGGCAATACTGTCAAAATTTGTCGGCAAAATCATCATTATTTGCCAACAAAATCAATTTTTTTCAAAAATAGTGGGGTTGGGAGGGGGTATCGAACCCCCCATACTTCCCTTAGTTTCGTCCGGCAGGGCCCCTATCATAAATTTTTGCCCCCCCTGGCCAAAAGTCCTAGCTCCGCCACTGCTGGAAAGCGAAATAAATTAAGCGTGAAGTAGCGCATATTGAATAAAAAGAATGCAAAAGCAAAAATGAGCGAATATTGTCAGGTTCGCCACTTCTATCGTAATAAATATCCAGGTCGCGAGAAATTTTTAAAACATAAGCCAACGAATGATACCATTCGCTATACTTGTAACTTTTAGGGATGATACCTCGGTGGATATTCGCCACTCTTCACTCCTGTAACTTTTACAATTATTGCTGGTTAAATTAAATTCCTGTAACTTTAGGTTCATTAGGGACACTTCCAGGATCACCATCCAATGGTACAATTATCTTATTTTTGGCAAATTTGCTCATTCGCTACTTCTGAATTAAAGCCATCTATATAAAGTTAGGTGGATTTTTGTAACCATGCGTTTGGTTGGGCTAACTGCTTTAATTAAATACTAGCCCAAACCCCTTAAGTAAACTCCAATGTCCTTTTTCTCCATTGCTCCAGGCAAGGCAGCAGCAAAAGCCCTCCTCCGAAATGTATACCGAGGAGGTTGGGGTGGGGGGGGGGGGAAGGGCGGCCACTAGGTGTGTGTTTTTGTTTTAAGATTCTTTTATTAACGAGGGGATTCTTCCCCCTTGTAACTTTATTCTTTTTCTCAGGTATTTAAAGAAGGTGAATTTGTGGGGAAGGACGTTTCTGTTTGTTTTAGCTTTAGGGGAAGTCGTTTATTCACTCTTTATTCGATCCCCCCCAATGCAATGTGTGTGTGTGTGTGTGTGTGTGTGTGTGTGGACAACCTCTTCATAACCTTTTTTTCTTCTTTTTACTTCAGACATTAAAAAGCAGCCACATTCTCACAAAATGTTGAAATCACTGGCTCATTTTTCAAGGATATTCAAGGCCCGTCCGAACCCTGAATGATATCGTCCCTAATCTCGTAACACTTTCTCTTCTTTCATTTTAAACATTATGATGACTTTTTCCTTTAAAAAGCTGCACTGTCCCGAAGAAATTTGGTTCCAAATTGGGGCTCCAAAAGCACGTGCCGCTTACGTTTGGTTTGCTGGAATGTGCACGTGCACAGAGCCCCATTTTTGGAACCAAATTTCTTCGGGACAGTGCAGCTTTAAATGGAATCGGCCATCTTTAATTTCTTTCAAAAGGTTTATTTATTTTTTAATTTTAGGGAGAATATATTTTTTAATGTTTTATGGCCTGGCTGCTTATATTTAAGTTGTTTATCCGCCGAAAATGATAAGAATTCGGTCCTTGAATCGACAACAAACGTCTCACTGTGTGGTGAAAACGTCATTAGTTTAGGTTTTGCAACTCGCTTCACTTCCAAGAGGAACATTTTTCATGTCTAGATGGGGTTTTTTTTTTCTTAAATAACTTCCATATTTGAGTAAAGAAAATGTGTACATAAGCTACCGAAAGAAATGTCGCTTTTTGCACATGTGGCCAATGTCTCTTGCTTGTCCATGCATGGAGAAGACGTATTACGCCCCCAACCCCCTCCCTCCATCTCGAGTATGTGGTAGGCCTACTCGTACTCATCTACTCGTGTTACTTAGTTTACCAGGTGCTTAAAAATTAGGGAAAATCCATGGAGCCAGTATTCATTTTTAGCGATTGAATTGTTTTTTAACTGCAACCATATTTGGTATTTTTTTTTACTTTCTAGGTGAAATCCGTTGCTATTGCAATTTGGCCGTGTGCGTGTCCACCGGTTACATGTGCAAGTCCGGCGTGGGATCGTGCTTCTCCGAAGTGTCCGGCCGGAGGGACGTGGGTCACTCCAGGCACGGGTGCGTGGAGATGTTGCACGAGACGAGGCGAGAGGCGTGCCAGAGACACTTTAGGAACATTTCGACCATTAGGAGTGACCAGTGGCCGCTCGTCATGTGCTGCGCCGAAGATATGTGCAATTATGTGGACAGCGTGGACATTAAGATACGCGTGAACGGAAGGACCAACAGGAATAGGACGCACAAAGGTATTAATATACGAGTAACAAATAACACAGGCTCTAGATTGACCGCTTAATATCAAAATACGAGCCCTAGAAAATGCGCAAAAGCCCTTTTTATTTTCCTATTTTATCCCTATTTATTTTAATGTTCATTTTTTTTTCTCCCTTCTTCGAAGGTATCCTATCCCCGACGATGGAGGAAGGGGAATTCTTCGTGGGTAAGTCTCCCGAGGGAGTCGGGCGTCAGGACGTGTGGTTCAAAGCCGCGGTGATCGCGGTTCCCATAGCCGGAGGATTCATATTGGTCATGTTAATCCTGTTGGCCATTCACATGCTGCGCAAGGACAATCGCAGGCAGCGGCAGATCGTCGAATTGAGGCGTTTGAGGCGGTTCAAGAGCCACCTGCTCGTGGACGACGAGGATTCGCTCCCCCGCACGATGGATAAAAATGACGCGAAAGCGGGCGCGAACGAGAAGTCCAGCAACATGTACGCCAACATGAATATTGCAATCTCCAGAGACTCGTACGCCAACGATAAACACCATGCGGGATACCAAATACTGCGGAAGCCGTTCGGCGAAGCATTTTGCAATGCCATGGTTGGCACCTGGAGCAGCGGTAAAGTGCCCTCGACGCCCGTCTGACGGTTAGAGATCTCTCTCTCGGTACTCCCGAAGTCCAGTCCGATGCCCATGGACCGAGCGCTATGCGGTGAGCTCGTTTCCGTTCCACGAAGGAAGCTGGTCGTGCCATTGGAGATTACCATTTTTTTTTAAAAAATATGATACGAGCTGACCAATTTATCCCAAATCCTGCCTTCGAGGTGTCTTGCGTCCGGTCGCCTTAAAAATCCTAGGATGGTTCAGATAATGCTTAGCGAAATCCGCACTTTTCACGTCTCGAATTGGTACCTCTACAGTCTACCCTATATTTATTTATTGTATGTTATTTTGTTTTTTAAAGTCCCGGAATTTTAAATTTCGATTCTTACCGTGTAAGCCCACCCGTGGAACCGCCAGATGATGACTTCTGTCGAAATTTATTTAATGAACAATGAGCATGGTGATACATAGTTTTTATTGAATGTACAGATTTTTTTGTAAATATAACATTTCTATTCTTTATCGAGCCTAGGCGTGTCGTATTATACCCGTGTTTCGTTTTGCCGTGCGAGCCATTAGCAGAGTACGGAGTGGGATGGATTTGCCACTCGAGTATCCGTAAGACGGTAAGTATTTGACCGCGAATGGGAATTTTTAATCCACGAGGGACTTTTCTGAACATCGACTAACTGGTTTTTTATTTCCTTATGAGCGTGTGGCCGAGCTTCCTCGTCGGATTGTCGAAGTCGTGGCATCCTCGTTGGATCCGATGACCCCTCCTGCCGTCACGGCGGCATTCTCTTCCGTCCTGGTTTCTCTTGCCTCGGCAGTCATTGAGTTTGGCGTCTCTGCTTTTTTGGTTGTCCCCGCGTGTGGCGTCATTTTATTTGGCATCGATGGTAGTCGACGTCTTTGCCGTAACGCCCGTCTTCCCATTTTGACGTCGTCGTCGTAGCTTTCGGCAGTTGTAAATGTTGTATTCATCGCCACAGTGGTCTCTTAACGTTGGCATCGTTGATCTTGCCACATCTGAAATCGTGACCGTTGACAGGTTCTCTTCACATTTGGCGTCGATGTCGTCACTTCAGAATTTGTAATGGTAACATCTCTTTCGTTACCGTCGGCTTCACACTTGACGTAGCTTCAGGAGTTGTCGTTTACGTCATCTTTGTCGTCGTCGTGATTTGAAAAAATCCTAATGGTTGCCTAATACACTTGTTAGGCGCCATTTTTCCGATAGATATCAGCAGACACCGACTCTAGGACACGCGTGTGTAAGTGTTTAACGAGAGCCGATGCCTTCTATCCAGTAGAGGGCGCGATACATACTGTCGGTGAAATGGCTCCCATTTGGGCTTTGCATTTTACAACCAAATCCACGTGTTCGGGACATTTTATTTATCGGTCGGTGGGCTCAAATCAAAATTGCAATTTGCATGCCTAAACCTAATTTTTCACGTTCTTCCACGTGCAACCACCTGCTTTAAAATGGGACTTTCCATTTAAGTTAACAGACTTCATATTGATTTTCACTGACCAAGATAAAAAATTTTCCTTGACTTTCTAGGTCAGTGTGAACCCTGGTTACCTATTATCAAAATGTCTACCAATTTCCCATCATTTGACATTTTGGTGCCCACTTGGGCTTTTCATTTTCAACTGAATCCGAGTACATCGAGACGTTCATTTTGTGTAATTTTGGGTGGGCTCAAATCAAATTGCAATTTATGTACCTTTTTCAATTAATTTCCCACGCTATTCCACATGCAACCCACTTCTTTCAAAGTGGGACTTTCCCTTTTAAGTGGCAGGGTCGACTCAAACTGCATAATTTTCCTCGTTTATAAGTTAGCTGGCATTATGCTAATTAATTGGATTTTTTAATAGACGCACGTGTTTCCATTATTTTATTTCCAAGTTTAATTATTCCAATTATTGCAATTGACAGATTGAATTGCCGTACTTGTACGCGTATATTAATTGTAATAAGTTCTAGAAGTCACAGTTTTAATTCTATTAATTAAGGACTCGTCATTTGGAGAAATGACAAACACGAAATCCCACTGACATTACATTTACGTGATGTTGAAAGGCGTTAATAACTGGGGCAGCCATCTTGTTCCAGTTTCAGTTCCACATTTTCTTGCTGGTCGAATTGGAGAAGGGTCAGGGTGTAGGTCAATATTGTACCGGCCACCTGTAATATTAGAATGGAGTTAATAGTAGCAATTACTGATGGATTGATTTAATAATTATTATGAAGCGTACCTTGGCCAAAAATCCTTTATTTACCGTTACGAAACCGCCTGCCGTGAATTCCGAACGAGATATTTTAATGCATCGCATGAAAAGCACCAGCTGAAATTTAACAAAACGGACCTTGATACATTTTTGTCCCATGAAATGAAAAAGGATATTTATTAGAAATTTCGAAAAAATATTTTGATATTATTTCTTGTTACGTAAATATAAAATTGTCCAAAATTGCCATGATGGGAAATTGGTGGACGTTTTGAAAATAGTTAAAAAGTGACATCATTTGAATATAAAACGCCGAAAGATAAAATTTCAAAACAATGAGAAAATTAAGGGATGAATTAAAAATTTGCAACAAAAATCAATAACATTGTCTTTCACTGTATTCAAAAAAAAGATGTCAGAAAGAATGCCAAGCTTGCTTTGCTTGCATTAGTTGTAAATCATAAATATATATAAGTTTCTGCAAATTATTCAAAACTAAGGATTTAAGAAAATACCAAATGCAATCTTACTTCAGTTGAACTTTCATCGCTCAGTCGAATAGTTTGAGCTTGATAGAGGATCCGCTTCAAATTTAAAATCTGGAAATAACAATTGATAAAATTTAGCTTTAAAGAAATGGGCGAGAATTTATTACAGTTCAAGTATGTAAAAGTGCAATTTTAAAAGGGCCGCATTGCGCTCGAATGATCAAATGCAATGAAATTATAAAAAAACGTGGTAGTTTTCCAATGAAATTAAAGGGACGGTCCCACTATGAAACAAGTTTATTTTAGGAAGAAGAGCGTGAAAAATTAGGAAATGCATGGAAATTGCAATTGGATTTCAGCCTACAGATCATTATATAAAAGTCCCGAATAAGTGGATTTGGATGAAAACGGAAAGCCCAAATGGGCGCCATTTTAATGTCGGAATGTAGCGCCCTCTACTGGCTTAACGGCATCGGTTCTCGTGGAACACGTAGACACGCACGTCCTAGAGAGCGCCACCCACTATCGGTGTCTGCTGCGATTATTATTACTGTCACAGCCATTCATATCTACTAAGTGCAAACTACTTAAATATCACTTGCTACAAGGTGGGACTTTCCCGTTAAGCATTTGTAAACACAGTTGCTGAGGTATCATTTTTAAAAATGTTGACAATTATTTTGTGTTTTGTCATCGTATCGGTGATTTTAAAATCCTGTACCATTTACCTGATATTCCACTTCACTGGCGAAGAAACAGACTGCGAGTATTCTTGAAGAGGAGGCGAAGAGCAGCGAGACTTTTAGCATGGTGATTCCGGAGTTAGACAGGCTCTCCCTGACCAAGAAATAGGCTGCGACACTCAGGGACATCGGATTCATGCAACACGTGGTGGTCAGCGTCCCTCCCATGATAGCGTTAGTGCCGGCAATGGCTTCCATCAACAGGCGATGGATCTCGCGACATCGCTCCAGCCCCTCTGCCACCTCCGGGTCTCCATCCTCGCCGGACACCAATCCTCGGGCGAGTTCGGCCAGGCGCTGGAATCGCACCATCAAGGCCTTACACAGGCAGGTGAAGAGGATCTCCGGAAGAATGTGGCATCCTTGGATGAAGATGGCGTACAGGAGCGTCCCGATCGGAAATCCTAAGGTGGCGAAGTCGCCGTACAATTGACTGATGATCAGGGTCAGGATGCTGGAGCCGATCTGGAAGGTGAAGAGCACGGCCGCCACCGTGGTGCAAAGGCGTACGTGGGAACGAAGGGCGGGATCGTGACGCAGGTCGAGGAGACGGTCGATGGCGTGGAAACGGCCGAAGTAAGAGGGCCACTGGTCGGCATTGGCAACCAGGGAGAAAAGGTTGAGCAGGGCAAAGAAGGCGAAAAATGCAACGGCGAGAGCACGCGTGATACTTTCCATGAAGTTTGGCACTAAGATGATGTAATGCCAAATGAGGAAATAGAAATATAAGCAGCAGCCGAGCAGCGACAAGACGGACGGGATCAACGAGGCGGGGTGGCGACGTAAGTGGAGGACCTCGGTGCCGCGGGTGCCGCCACCTTCGGGCGCCACCTCGGCCACGATGGGAAAGAGGCCCAGAAGACGCAGGAGAACCTTGAATTTTCCCAAAGCCGAGTAAACCTCGTCGTAAGTACTCGATTGATGCCGGGCTCGGCTCACCTCGTCCGAGACGCCGATCTTCGGGATGGGAACGATGCGAGTCATGGTGCGCGTCGATAAATATTTGCTCGGTCGGCTTTTAATCTAACAATTTTAATTTAATTTATCCCCAGTATTAATGATATTTTCTTCTCGGTATTGCGTGAGACTTTCCAGAAAGTGTCCAGCATTTTGATGTTATTGTTTTTGACATATTGGATGAAATGGACAGCTGTAATTAATTTGGAGGGAATTGAAATGGAATTAATCTGACTCATTATAATGTAACGATATAACTATGTCATTATAAGTGAGTGAAGGAGGTCATTAGCACAAAAATAACTTCATTTTATACTATGACAATTTTCAGCATAAATAGTGACAATGTAACTAGGGTTTTTATTATTATATTATTAATAACTGGATTTCTTTCGCGTATCAGAGATACTGGACTTAATTCCCAGGGTTGGATGCCTGTACTTAATATACATTGATTTTGTTGTTTTCCTAATTTTCATGAAAGATTACGACCCAAATCGGAGCATAATGATATTGCCATGTTTCGAACAAACCAAAACTCTTTTGAAATTGCCGCGCCGAAATCGCGTAACGATTCTCGACGCTTCATCCAAAGAAGTTTATGTGAGTAGGCTTTTTCAACAGGTAAACATGGGCGATGAAAAATAGTGCGATGGCTTTCGCTTTATCATTCCTCCATATATATTACTTTGATTTCGTTAGTTTATCCACGGACATATTTCTATCAAAAGTGTTTTAATTAAATATATATTATCTTAAATTAATCTTATGGTAGTATTAGTGCGGAAGGATGTCGCTTTTAAAAAAAACTGTGCTAAGGCATGGGCATAAAAATGGCGTCGTTGAAAGGTTCGAATTTGCTGAAGTCGTTAAATTCTTTAAAGAAATCGAGTATTTTAATTTCATCGAGCAAGTTTTCGACCTCTGGAAATGAATTAAAGGTTGAGGATTTGAAAACTCATACTGGACAGGTATATTATATTTTAATTGTTCAACTGCGCAAGACGCATCATGCATAGGTGTGCATGTCAGAACTCAGAAGTTCTAACAATTTGCAACACAAATCCCATTTTGGAGAATTTAATTCAAGTTAAATTTTTCTTAGAAATGGGATGAGAAGGATTACAGACTAGTCAGATTCACGGACAAACCAAAACAAGTGAGCCCCGTTTTGGAAGTTTTATAGAATAAAGTGCATCTTTTAACTGAACGTATTAGTTTATTATTAGACCTATAACATGGCTGTGTTATTCTGTTTCAGATTAATGAACATTTTGCGATTAATTTGATCGCAGAAGCACCACCTCGGTCGGTGAATGCACGAGTGACCTATTGCGACGGAGGTGGAGGACCACTTGGTCATCCTAAAGTCTACATTAATCTCGTACGTACCCTGTAGACCATTGTATTAGCCCATTATTAAATAAATAAGATGGGCAATTGCCCATTGATGACAATGTATGTCTAAGAACAGTCGAGGCACGCAATTATTCAAAAACACTTACCACATTCATTCCAAAATGACTGTGTTAACCTTTGTTTCCTTCTTTAAAGGATCAGCCTGGAAATCATATTTGCGGCTACTGTGGACTTCGTTTCTTTCAAGAATCTGGACATCATTAAGACAAAAGGTTTTTAATTCTATTGTATATTTGTTTAGACATTCTAAAAAATTTGTGATGAAGTAGCTTAAACATGTAATTAGCTCTAGTGTTATTCTCGTAAGCATTACCTGAAAGACGGAAAATGGTAAAACTATTCAAATGTAAAATGTTGAGATTGTATATAAATGCATTCGTGCACTGATATAGTACTCGGGACTTCATTTAAGTCGGGAGAAAAGAGTTATGCCTACTGTTAGCATACGTACTGAAAAATGCAGGTCTTTGTCAATGAGCTTAATTCAATTAAGAGTTAATTTATTAACAAAACGCTGCACCGACTTAGCTGCGGTAAAACTGATTTGGTATTGAAGGTTTTACTCTAAATTTGGAATTGAGTCACACCACGTGAGCAGACACACTTTGAACTTTCTAAATGTATTTACATCGTGGTCATTGTCCGTGCCAAGATGGATTATTTTAAATACTTTGAATACTTTCTGCATATTCTTAGAATTAATTTGTTTGCATCCCAGTGGTGAAACTAAACCTGACCAGTGTTATTTCCATAAGTAAAGGGGAAAGTTGAAATGGACTGGACCCCAAAATCCCATGCAACTTGATCAAAGCCAGCTCAGAACTTTTTTTAATGTCCGGCAGGTCTAATTCGTGGCGGGTTCACATATATGCTTTAACCTTTCTAAATCATGTAAACTTGCATATGTTCAAAAAAGCAGTATGAAGAGAACAAATACTATTATTAATATAAAGTGTTAATGTGGAACACATTGGCTTTTACCATGAACAACATTTTTACGGTGTGAGATCTATCTGGGTCCTAGCGTTTTACGTTGTTTCCAAAATTTCGGGTAATTTACATGTGGGGCAGTAATGATAGAAAATGATGCATGTTGATATGTACAAAATTTTATTTAAATAGTTAAACACGAGTAAACAACGACTTTTCTCACTCATCTTCGTCCGCGGTACCCTTGTACGGCGTAATATGCATCCGCTGCATGGATGAACGCCACCACGAAGCCAAAGCTCTAAAAACATAAATAAGGTGACTGACACGTGCCGTCGGTTAAACCATCCGATCGGACGGGGATCACTTACCGCCGCGGCCGTCATTGCCGGATAGGCTTGAAAAAATGGTGTTATTATGTACAAGGGCCACAGGAGCAAAGAAGTCATCACCAGTAGATAAGAAGCCGCTCCCAAATACAGCCAAGCGGCAACCACGTTGAACACAATTTCCTGCAATTAATTATTGACGTAATTGCCACTTTATTTGGCAATTTCACTAGAGGGATTCATCGTACTCACGAAAATCGAGCGTTGAATCGCTCTAAAAGTTCCCTCGGAAATAACGTAAGAAAATAGCAAAAGGCACGTGGTGAGGAGACACGCCGATGCGTTCGTCAAGAACACGGTGTAAGCGTTGCCCAAGAGAATGGACACTCCAGTTCCAAAGTTGATTAGCAAACTCTGGCATATCCCTCCTAATACCTTTAAAAAAAATCAAGTCTCCCACATAACGGAATTTGACCGTTTCGGTTTTACTTTCCGCTTCGTATTTTTCTTTACTCACCGCTTCGGCGATTTTGAAAATTCCTCTGTTCGTCGCCAGGAATCCCACGTTAAGACGGCAACAGCAGGAATGCTGAACCGCGGACGGAGTGGCCGGGATCTCGCGAATCACTCTGGTCACCATGTCTGAAGTGTACGCGTTATCGGCCCACACGGGACCGAGTTGAATATTATTACGACCGACGGAATCGTTTCCAAACAGTCATTCGTAAGGATGCCGTCTACTAACCCTCCCGGCAGAGGTGAATGACCCTCCCTCTCCATCTTAGTTTATACAAAAAAACCTAGGGGTTTTTACCCCCAAGAGTTTAGACCTAAATTTAGACGGAAAGAATGCTTTCTTTCCCCCTCCTCTTCCTATGGCTGCTCTTAATGTGGGAGTTGATTTGACGAGCCAACAATGTTTTTGGCTTTGCATTTCAGATTTGGCGAATGAGCCTTCCTTCACTCGTTTTTCCCATTCCAAATTCTTCTCGTAATATCACACGTCGATGGCTTAATTCAGAAGTGACGAATAAGCTAATTTGTCAAAAATGAGATCATTGTACCATTGTGATCCTGGAAGTGTCCCTAATGAACCTAAAGTTACAGAAATTAATTTAGCCAATACTCGTTAAAGTTACAGAAGTGAAGAGTAGCGAATATCCAACAAGCTGTCATTTCTAAAAGTTAGAAGTTGTGAGTGAATAGTACAATTCGTTAGTTTACTGCTACTTCACACTTAATTTATTTCGCTTTCCTGCAAAATTAATGAAAGTCAAACTAGCGAATGTGCATTTTTAAGCCTTTTATTTCTCAAATGACTTAATTAACTAATTGAATCACTTTACAAAAATTAGCATTCCCTATAAAATATCTATCATATTGTTTTATCTGTTCACCAAATTTCACCATTTCAACCTTGTTTATTTCCAAGTTATACCATTTTTCCACAAAAACGCTATTATCTCAAAAGCAAGTTTTGGCTTGTTCGCCACTTGTGAATTAAGTCATCGACATGTACCTCATTGCAATTTATCTCTGGCATTTTTAAGTAGGAATTTTTGTCGACGCTTTACGCTATGTCATTTCCCATAGAGGATGGGATAAGATAGGGATGCACATTTTTAAATTATAGTATTTTTCACATTATGTTAGAAACCCTTTCACTGCATTGAATCATTGGAATGGTAAGTGTGTTGCTAC
>JAQIXP010003248.1:0-13380 GCA_034700285.1 Proteroiulus fuscus
TTAATATGTACCGTTAGTTAACATGGAGATTCCCATAGGAGCGTGCATTTTTTAAAAGTGTGGACAGCCCCCTTAAATCAAATTTTCTACAGACATTTTTAGACGGAATCAGGATCACCCACAGGGGGGGGGAGGTGTCAAAAGGGAGCCCATGTTCCCACACCCCCTCCCCCCTTTAATTTTTGGACTAATACTATAGATAAAATGGCTAAATAGGCACTTTTGGTGATTTTTAAGCTCACTTTTGAGTTTTTTCTAGCAAAAAATCGCCTACAGCACCATGTTGTATCAATGTTTGCAATTATGTGCAAACGTTTTAAATTTTAGCATGTGGCCTAAATTTTAAAAGTTTTGGGTCGGGTTCCTCCCGGAATTGGATTTCTGTATGCAGCCCTGGTTGGGATCATTCGGCGCCTGCTGGCCCACTCAGTACCCCCTGTTCAAAAAACCTAGATCCACCGGTGCATCACTACATTGGCACCACAACTATAATTATGTCATTGTTCAACATTGATTCGATAACAAGGTCTCTGTTGACTTCGGTCAGTAGCAATCTTATGACTTTGTCAAGGTTGACTGAAGTTACTGCATTAAAATGAATATTCTGTGATATGATTACTTGTATTTTCAAAGAAAATTATAATTTTTTTCTTAACCATATTTCTATGTACAATAATTTTTACAATGATTGTATAATGATTTTTATTAATATTCTGCAAAAAAACTAGCCTTTATAGCCATGTTTCTGTGTACAATGATTTTACAATGATTGCACAATGATTTTTTTACAATGATTGTACAATGATTTGTATTAATATTCTGCAAAAAAACTAGCCTTTATAGCCATGTTTCTATGTATAATGATTTTTAAAGAGCATCATCATCAACCTTATTCTCAATTGTATTTCTTGCAGAAATAGAAATAGGTATTTTTAATATTTGATTGATGCAAAACTATGTAATTAGTGATCATAGATATGAACATATTTTAAAATGTATTGGGAAAAGTCATTTAATAGGCATAAAGGAAAAGATGCCGTGTTTACCTATTTTTAAATATTTATTAAAATATACAAGACAGCACTTTCAATTATTAAACTCGTTGCATTTCAAGACAGCCAATAACTAATTCTGTAATGTCTATCAATCTTGATTAATAAGGTAAAAGCATCTCAGTAGAATAACTGTTTACATTTGAAAAATATTATAATAGGCCTATTTGCTAATAAGTTAAACAAGTTATGACAAATTAATTAATCATAACCAAGGTTGTTTTTCTTGTGTTAAAGTTTTTGCATTAAATGCCTGCAACTTTTTGTTAGTTTTTGCTTCATCAATAGATTGTCAAAGAGCGAATTGAAGTCATTTCTTTTGTTCTGAGCAGTGTGATCTTAAAAAGTTGGCAAACTTTTTTAAAATATTTTTACTTTTTGTGCCTGGAGCTATGGTTTGTCCACAAAAGTTTCTAAGAGCTAGTTTGTCTCCAGAAATTTGGGATGTCTTAGTTCAATTAAGACCTCTGCCTGCACTTTTGTCTCCTTTTTTAATTGTTTTAAGACTTGTAGGGTGCTACCACTTTACTGAAAAAATACCTGGCAATGTAGAAATACCTGACAAAAGAACTTGTCTGAAATCAAAATGGAAATTGTTTTCTTCTTGCTGGCTCTTCATTTCTATGTTTTTCTATGTATGGAGAGTGTGTTATTTGCTGTCTTACAAGGGAAGATACATTGGAATTGATTCTACACAGTCTATCATTCACATTTATGGGAGTGTCTTGTGGACCTGTACAGTTGGAGGATTCAGCATGACCATTTTTGTGGCCTCAGCCAAGAAATTGGGATTGGCAAGAATCTACAGGTCATGGGCAGAAATGAGATTTCTTGAGTTTGAAGTGAAAGACATTGAAGGATTTGTCAAATGCAGAGCCTGGATTGCACTGATCATGTTTTTTCCACTATTCATATTCCAAATTATAGGTAAGAATTTAAAAATTTTTATCTCAGTACAGAAATGGAATTTTGATTGATAATTTCTATAGTTTGGCAATCTCTCTTGATTTTCCTTTTGCAGTGGATGTAATTGAGACAGAAATACACGAGCAAAATGAATTTTGGCCTGCCATTGTTCCCTTTGTGTTTCTCTTCATGGTTGAAGCCTCTACCATCTTCTTCTTTGCCATTCTCAATATGACATTCACCAAATTGTTTACCATTTTGAATGCCCATGCTACAAAGCAGTTTCTCACTTTTGGAAGAATAGGAAACCTTGACAACATGATCCATAATTACTATCAGATTGCATCAATGGTTGCTGTCTATGACAATCTCTTCAGCCTATCTTTTGGCTCGTACATGTTGTACAGCATTACTTGGATCATATTTCAGACTTACTACAGTTTTGCTTATATTGAGTCATCATTTGTGGTCTATACCTGGATTTGGTACCTTGCTGTCATACTGTTTAGCCTGCTAATTCTGTGGACTGGTGCTAATATCCCTTTGAAGGTTGTTACTTGAAAGGAATTTATTTTAGCTTGATTTATTGTAAACCATCTCTTGAATTTGCATATATCACTAATTGTCATGTATTTGTCATTATAGGCCAATGAGCTTCAAATAATAATGCATGATTTGCCCTTACATCAGTATTCTTCAGAGCAACAATCTAAGGTGAGAACCAATGTGAAATCCTATAACATATCATAGTTTACTAACTAAAAAGTTTCTTGTTACCACACAAATAGATACTGTCCTTGCAGAACTTTATTGACAGTGGAACAGTTTGTCTAACTTTGTTTAAAATGCATACTGTGAACCGATCCCTGATTTCATCCGTAAGTAAAGCATTGATTCTGTTATTTATTTTGATCATTATTATGATGATACTGTGACACATTAGTTAACACAGGCACTATTCACTGACTGACAAATATGTTTAAGCATTGTGAGACTAATTCATAAACCAATTCTAATAGAAGCCATTTTGTCTATTGCAGATTGTTGGATTCTGTCTAACTTACTTGTTTATTTTAATCCAGTTTAAATCAAAATAATCGATGCCACGATCATTTCGTTAGAATTTTAATTTTGCTGTTTTGAATTTAATATTGTACTCGTAGTTTACAGTAAATTGTGAAACAAGAAGTAGAGGATGTTGATATTGCAATTAAAGAGGATAAAAAGTTAAATTCTCACATACACAAATTTACATACTGCATGTGTATTGTAAAATAACTATACCACTAGCAATTCAATAATTTTATCTATATTATCTAAGTTTAAATGTATTGTGGTAAGCTAAAATACAGTTATACTGCACTTTGTATTTGGACAAAAAGTAGCTAAAATAATCAATTTTAAAATATGCTTAAAATCTCTTTCTTTTATAATACCAGTACCGGTTATCCGGTATGTTAAATTTAGAACATGGTTTTATAAACATACATCAAGGGAAAAGTCCCTTGGAGTCCCATGTGGGTCATTAATGCTAAACTATATCACAAAAATAATGCCAAAATTTGAGAGAAATTCTGTTATTGTCATATGTAAACACTTGTTAAACCTACATATCAGGCTTGACAACATTTATTTGCATTATTGTAACAAATTGCTAAAATGAATTAGCAATTGGCAGTTATCATTTGTTATTATCAAATTAAAAACACATTAAATTCAATTATGACAACTTGTCATTTAATATTACACTTGATGAATTCAATGTTTTTTGCATCGCATCTATCTTGCATTAAACTTCAAAGACTGAGTTCATTGTTGCTGTTATCTCTTAGACTAAACTTTTAATTCTTAAAAATGAAAATTACTGTAAAACCGGCAACTATATTGGCAAAACCGAATCCTGATTTGAAGTCTGCTTTGCAACCTTATATGATATTTTTAAAATTCCTTGGAATTGTCCATTGCCCCAATGCACATTGGAGCAATCTTTGGAGAGATCCATGGACACTGTACTGCCTTTTGGCTGTTGTGTACTCTTGGTGCTCTCTATTACTTCGCTGGGAAACTAGAAACATTGGTGGAGAAACTATTTATCTTGTTGAATATCTTATTGGTTTTGTATCAGTGTTGACAGAAGTCACTAGCTTAACATCTCTGTTCATTTTTGCCTTATGCCAGAATGGGCTACAAAGTATTTTTGCCTTGTGGGATCAGTTGCAGCTCGAATGTAATATGCAAAAACGGCTGGAAAGTCGTGTGAGAAGGGCTAGTTGGTGCATTTTTGGGCTGTTCTTACTGCTGTCTTCAGTGCAGCTTGCAGGTAAGTTATTCATAGTTAAACAATTGATTTGCAGAATAAATACTCTGCACAAATAGTGTACTGTTAAAGAATGAAGGGACAGTGTTATGCAATACTATAACTAAGCTAAATTCCAGTTAGTCAGTAATTTAATCGAACAAACTATTGCTGTTGTAATGATAGTTAAAATGTTGTTCTACCAACTAGTAAACATGATTAGCTAATTAAATGTAAAAATACACACAAGCAAAACTCATAGAAAGTTGTCAAGAAAAACACAAAACCTTCTAATAGACTAATTAAAATGCCACAGGATGTAATCATGAAAATCAGAAAGTAGATTTTTCTCTAAGAAACCTTTTTCATTTGTAATTAAAATTGCTTAGAGAATTGCTTAGTAAAGTAATAAGACTATCTCTAAAAATGCTAATTTAAAAATATATATATATTTCTGAATAACTAGCTATACACTGGTAGATGTAAGTTTGTAACCATTCAAATCAATGAAGTTTGTTGAACTATTTATTGAATTTTATCATTAAGTTTAGTTATAAATGCAATCATTTGTTCTATTAAAGTGGTAATGGTTTTAGGTTGGCATTGTCACACTCTTAAGAACAAGTGCTAACATCTGATGTTGTAAAATGTTACTGATTGTCTTCTAGCAGGTTTTTACAATTTTTTTACAATGAGCAAAATCTCAACTTTTATCATCTTGGTACTATTCATATTGCAGTCTACATCTATTCTTTTGCCATAAACTATGCCCCTGGACATAAACCAATAACAAGATCTAGGAAAGCCTTGCGGATATTCACCATGAGCAGTATATTTGTTAGTGTACACATTGTTGGCTTCATTGTTTTGATGTGTATCACACTGTGGCTCTTGTTCCGTGAGGTAAATGGAATTCTTACTGAAGGCCTACAACAGCCCAATATGTTTCAAGAACATCTTCGTGCTTACGACTCCACATTTCGACTTGCGACGAAAATTGTCTCAGCCTGTGACCACATTCTGGCATTTGTCATTGGACCATGCTTGTTGAGCTATGTTTGCCAGATGATATTCAATACATATATTTTGATTGAAGGCAAGGCTATTTCTGATTCTTTACCCTGGTATTGGTTGGCTGAGTCTGTGCTAGCTGTGCTGGCTATACTGATCTTCCCTGCCTTGGTCAACATTCAGGTATTATTATGTAATGCATTCAAACTTTCATGGTAAGTTAATAGTTAGACTAATTCTACTTGTAATTTCCATATAGGCACACAAGTCATATGAGATTCTATGCAATGCCGAAGTAACAGACCTGGCTGTTCCATTACAATTAACTGTAAGCATTAGCATGCAGGAATTCTAGATATTATAATGAATTGGTATGACTTTAAGCTCAGTTGCATTTTTAAATTACTTTATGTTATTAGTTTATTGTCAAACTTGAAGTGGTATGATTGATGATGATACTTGCACTATCACAAATCTAAATCCGGCAATTTCCTGACCAAAGTCAATAGTTGGCAAATGGAGTTGTGCTTAACCTCATGCAGTTATCTTTATTGCTGAGCTGATCACATGTAAAGCTCAAGTCATTGATACTAATCTGGATGACTTTTATATATCATGAGATGCTTTAGATATACATCAAGATCAAAATTGAAATTGAGCAAAGTTATTTATTGTTGTCATATGCTGTATGTTTATCTTTCAAGAAGTCTGCCCTTAAGCTTGGAGTAATATTCTAAAAAAATTGCGAGATATGGATTAGATAATTCTGAAAATTGCGAAATTTTGAATGGACAATTGCAAAATACCAAAATTTTAATAAATGGTCATTTCTAAAATAGCAAAATTTTAAATGGATTTATGAAAGTAGTTAAATGTGGAATGGATAATTCTAAAAAATGTAAAGGTTGGAATGGACTTCGAGTAAAATAGGAAAATTGAATTTAAAATGTAAAATTTTAAAAAATTTGAAAAGATGACAATTTCAACTTTTTAACCATGTGAAAAATTGGAATTAAAAAATTCTATTATTAAGATAATTTTCATCAATGGATTATTTCGCAAATTTTTAAAGCAGAATGAAAAACTGAAAGCATTCTTAATGTGCACTTATATAATATTTTTGTATGTAAATGCATGAAGGAGAAAAGGATGATAGTGGATGCATACTCCAGACAGATTAAACATTTTCATGGTGGTGGACACAAGCATCAACAATATCATCAAGTTGAATGACAATGTATTTTACCAAATAGAACTGTATTTGGAATTTAATTTTTAAAGTTTAGACATTAACAGTGGTAATTTGATTGTGCCCAAAAATTATGCAGCATTAAACCCTGCTTACCAGGAACTAGTTGAACTTTACATGGGCTGCTTGCACTATGTTTGCACTAATACCAACACTTTCTCAATTTTAACTACATGTCCATATTTAATAAAGTCAAGCATAATACATAGTATATCTTATTTGAAAGCAAACATGCTAATTGTTTCTAAGCATATTATACCATCCACAATATTTATTTACAATGCTGCACACTGTTTCTGTCATAGGAAAGCTTTATGTGCTTTCATAGTAAATGATTGTGTTTTTTTTTTTTCTCCAAGTTAAACAGGATTCAAAATCGATTGTCAAACTCACCAATAGGCTTGTCAGCATTTGGCATTCAAGTGCTTACCAAAAGCTTGATACCATCTGTACGTTTTGCAATTTTATTTATAGTAAAATGATCAGTATTTCATTGCAAATGTGGCTAAATTATACATTATTTATTATTAGGTTGTTAGTGTGTACAGCACATACATTTTTCTTCTTGTCCAATTCAGGGAACCAGCCTCTAGCTATATGGAAAAGGACCTGCAAGGTTTATTGATATCAACTTTAAGAGAAATTTTGGGAAATTTCACAATCTAAAAGGAACAGAAATTTGTGCAATTTATTATTTCTTAATTTGCACTTTGTCAGATATAAGGTAAAGAGAATTCACATAAAATGGATTACCTTGAACATTTTTATCTATGCTAACTTCATTTTGTAATTATGAAATTGAATGCATTTGGTGTATATGAATATTTATTTTCTCGCTTTCTGATCAGATGAGATGAGTAATCAATATGCCTTTTACGAGTTTGAGATATTACTTATGTCATTGTAACTATTGATTTCTTTTTCGATTTCTCATGAGTTGTATCTAATAAAGTTTGTCATGCAATTTACCATTTCCATATTAAAAATGTTTGCAAGGGTTCGAGAAGCAGGTTCTATATCCAATTCAGATTCAGAAAATCTGACTAATAAACTGGCACGTTTAAAAAAAATTGATATCATTGCAGCAGTTATATTAGTTGCTAATGAAGCAATTTGGTCTCTTAAATTTATATCAGTATAATTTTAGATTAGTGAAATTCCATTTCTAGAATTTTATTTTCTATCCTCTTGCTGCTCCTAACATGGACTAATGTGGCTTACAGCTTTGCAAGATGCTTCTCTAAAAAATGAAGTTTAATACGAATCTCATTTACAGTACTTTGATTTTCGGTTTGAATCTATCAATGTCAGTTGCCAGAACCAATTTGTTTGTGGCTAATAATTTAATCAAGGATCCAGTTTGTCACAGTTATTCCAAAATTGGATAGTTAAAGTTGTATCAAAAATATACTGATGCCTTCTTCCCACTATGCATGGTAAGTGATCATGATTAGCCTTTGTCTTGCTTTGTTTAAACTTATTAAGAAGTTTATTTCTTTTGTATAATTGATTCTTTTTATTGGAGAGGCTTATGTCTGCATCGAAATAATATAGTTGTATCCCATTTTTGGGCTCCCGATTGGAGTTTTAACCCAAATGACAGTCTTTTTGCATAACTATCTTTACATGATCGAGAGGACCACTACCGTATATAATATGGTAGTTAATGTTATTGTTATGTGCTACTTTACCCTCACTTGCATTACTGTCAGCAATGTGCTTGCCATTCTCAATAAGCAGCTCGAGGGACAGGCTTCTAGTGATACCATCGACATTGATAAATTTCATTGCTGTTATCATTGTGGTATTAAACTGATGCAAGATTCTACTAAAATGTACTTTGTCGTTTTATTATGGTGATAGGAATATTTCCAGAAAGCACTATTTAATCACAAATCAAGCTGCTGTCAAGCATAATGCCATATGAATTTTTAGGAATTTTGTTTTTAAATTTATTTTAGCCAAATATTCTTTTGGTAATTACCATTAACAAATCTAGCAGCTCTACGTTGTATCATTTCAATGGGCTGTACATGGGTTATCTTGTATGGATTCCAAACGGACCACAGTATTCTAAAAGAAGCCTCACCAATGTTTTATAACATGTTTCTTTAACCATTAAAGGGCAATTCCTAAATATTCTTTGAACAAATCTCATTCATTGGTTTGCTTGACCTACCATCTCAATTTAGTTATTCTCAATTGCATTTCCTGCAGAAATAGAAATAGGTATTTTTAATATTTGATATTTGCAAAACTATGTAATGAGTGTTCATAGATTTGCATATATTTTAAAATGTATTGGGAACAGTCATTTAATGTTTCTACAATGATTTTTAAAGAGCCTCATCATCTACTTTACTCTCAGCTGCATTTCCTGCATAAATAAGACTAGGTAATTTTAATATTGATTGATGCAAAACTATGTAATTAGTAATCATTGATTTGAAAGTATTGGGAACCGCCATTCAATAGGCATAATGAAAAAGATGACGTGTTTAACTATTTATAATATGCATTAAAATATACAAGACAGCACTTTCGATTATTAAACTCATTGCATTTTAAGACAGCCAATAACAAATTCTGTAATGTCCATCTATCATGATTAATGAGGTAAAAGCATCTCATTAGGATAACTGTTTACATTTAAAAAAAATAATAGGCCTATTTGCTAATAAGTTAAACAAGTTATGACAATTGATTATTCATAACCAAGGTTGTTTTTCTTGTGTTTAAGTTTTTTCATTAAATGCTTGCAATTGGTTGTTAGTTTTGGCTCCAACAATAGTGTCAAAGAGTTAATTGAAGTCATTTATTTTGTTCTAAGCAGTGTGATCCCAAAAAGTAGGCAAACTTATTTAAAATATTTCCACTTTTTAAGGCTATCGTTCGTCCACAAAAGTTTCTGGGAAGTTATTTGTCTCTAGAAATTCGGGATGTCGCAGTTCAGTTAAGACCTCTGCCAGCACTTTTGTCTCCTTTTTTAATTGTGTTAAGACTTGTAACGTGCTACCACATTACTGAAAAAATACCAGGCAATGAAGAAATACCTGAAAAAAGAACATGTATGAAATCAAAATGGAAATTGTATTCAACTTGTTGGCTCTTCATTTCTATGTTCTTTTATGTATGGAGAGTGGGGTATTTGTTGTCATACAAGGAAAGATACATTGGCATTGATTCTACACAAACTGCCATTAACATTTATGGGCATATCTTGTGGATCTGTACAGTTGGAGGATTCAGCATTAGTATGTTTGTGGCCTCGGCCAAGAAATTGGGATTGGCCAGAATCTACAGGTCATGGACAGAAATGAGATTTCTCGAGTTTGAAGCCAAAGACATTGAAGGATTTATCAAATGCAGAGCCTGGATTGCACTGATCATGTTTTTTCTAATATTTATATTCCAAATTATTGGTAAGAATGTAAAATTTTTCTCTCAGTACAGAAATGGAATTCGAATTGATAATTTCTGCAGTTTTGTCAGTTTGGTAATCTCTCGGTTTTCCTTTTGCAGTGGTTGTAATTGAGACAGAAATACACGAGCAAAATGAATTTTGGCCTGCCATTTTTCCCTTTGTGTTTCTCTTCATGGTTGAAGCCTCTACTGTCTTCTTCTTTGCCATTCTCAATATGACATTCACCAAATTGTTTACTATTTTGAATTGCTATGCTACAAAGCAGTTTCTTACTTCTGGAAGAATAGAAAACCTTGACAACTTGATCAATAATTACTATCAGGTTGCATCAATGGTTGCTGTCTATGACAATCTCTTCAGCCTGTCTTTTGGCTCGTACATGTTGTTCAACATAACTTGGACCATATTTCAGACTTACTACAGTTTTGCTTATATTGAATCATCACTTGTAGTCTATACCTGGATTTGGTACCTTGTTGTCCTACTGTTTAGCCTGCTAATTCTGTGGACTGGTGCCAATATCCCGTTGAAGGTTGTTACTTGAAAGGAATTTATTTTAGCTTGATTTATTGTAAAGCAACTCTTAAATTTGCATATATCACAAATTGTCATGTATTTGTCATTATAGGCCAATGAACTTCAAATAATAATGCATGCTTTGCCTTTACATCAGTATTCTTCAGAACAACAATCTAAGGTGAGAACCAATGTGAAGTTCTGTAACATATCATAGTTTACTAACTCAGAAGTTTCTTGTCACCACACAAATAGATACTGTCCTTGCAGAACTTTATTGACAGCGGAACAGTTCGTCTAACTTTGTTTAAAATGCATACTGTAAACCGATCCCTGATTTCATCTGTAAGTAAAACATTGATTGTGTTATTTATTTTGAACAATATTAGGGTGATAATGTGACACATTAGTTAATACTTGCACTATTCACTGACTGACAAATATGTTTAAGCATTGTGATACTAATTCGTAAACCAATTCTAATGGAAGTCATTTTGCCTATTGCAGATTGTTGGATTCTGTCTAACTTACTTGTTTATTTTAATCCAGTTTAAATCAAAATAATCAATGCTACAAAATTTCCTTTCAACTTTTAATTTTGCAAATCTGATTTTAATATTGTACTCATAGTTTACCGTAAATTGTGAAACAAGAAGTATATAGTATGTTGTTATTGCAAATAAAGAGGATAAAAAAGGAAAATTCTCACATACACAAAATTGCATACTGTGTATGGTATAATAACTATACCACTAGCAATTCAATTATTTTATCTAGATTATCTAAGTGTAAATGTATTGTAGTAAACTAAAATACAATTATATTGCACTTTGTATTTGAAAAAAAGTAGCTAAAATAAACAAATTTAAATATGCTTAAAATCTCTTTCTTTTATAATATTAGTACCAGTTATCTGGTATGTTAAATTTAGAGCACGGTTTTATAAACAAACATCAAAGGGAAAGTCTCTCAGGGTGAATGGGACAGAGTCCCATGTGGAGGACACTAGGCCAAGACATAAATAAATTTGGAAATATTTTTCTATGGATTCAGATACTGTATTTGCAACACTACATTGGCAACATAACAATAAGTTTATCATTGTTCAACATTGATTCGATAACAAGGTCTCTGTTGACTTCTGTCAGTAGCAATCAAGGAGGTTATTGACATTGGTATTAATAAATTTATGCCCAAGAAGATTTCACGAGCATCCTCAGAACCAATTTCGTATAATACAGAAATTCGTCGTACCTTACGGCAGCAACGGATCTTAAGAAACCGTTTGAGAAATAGCTCCTCGGAGAGCTTAAAGAGAAAATTAAGAAGTTTGTGCATTAAACTCAAAAAACTTTTGACAATTGCATGCAACTATTATAATGAGTTCACATTGGGGCAGTCCTTAAAGCAAAATCCAAATTTTTTCTGGAAATATGTAGTCATTGAGAAAGAGCCCTAATAAAATTGTGTCCTTGTTAAATTCCAAGGGCGATGTCATTATTGAAAACTCACAAATAGCCAATGCCTTGAATTCTCAATTTTAAGGGGTGTTTACTAAAGTGGAAACAACCTCTTCACCTCAGGTTGATTTAATTTCTGACGTGATTATGAGCAATGTAAATATCTGATCTGCAGGGGTTTAAAAACTATTAGAAACTTTTGATCCCCATAAATCCGTTAGCCCAGATAATATTTTCCCTAGAATTCTTATGGAATTAGCAGCTGTTTTGAGCCCATTCTGGTCTAAACATTTTCAGCAATCTGTTGATTCAGGGGAATTAATTTAGATTGGAAAATTGCCAATGTCTGTTTAATATACAAATCAGGATGTCATAAAGATCCTGTTAATTATTGTCCTGTATCTCTAACATCTATTATTAGTAAAACTGGAGCATATAATTTACAATCATATAATGGCCTATCTTAACAAAGATGGTCTTATAACTGATGATCAACATGGATTCAGATGGCCTAAAAGCCGGATTACCCATTAGGCAGAGTAAGCGCCCACCTATGGGCCCCACGACTTTTAGTGGCCCTGCGACACTGGTTTAAAATAATACTGATTTTACATACAATTCAAATCAATTAACTTACAAAGCAAAAATCAAAGCAAATAATAAACAAGCAGTTTTTAAGGGGGCTGCTCATACTTTTAAAGCATGGCTTGACCATGTTCAATTTGTTTTCTTCAAAACAATTTTTCTCAATAACAGCTACACGTGAAACTCAATAGGGTTTTAATTTTTCTGAAAAATAGTTAAAGGGACAGTCTCACTTTGGAACAAGTTGGTTTTAATAAAAAGAGCATGAAAAATTATAATTAAAATGGAAATTGCGATTGCATTTGACAATATCTATCAATAAATAAAATTATCTGAATACCTAGATTTGGTTGGCAATGTGAAGCCTTAATTAATAGACGCCATGTTTATTAAAGCATAGTGGCGCCTTCTATTGGAATGAAGGCACGAGCTTTCGTGAGGCCATAGACATACATGTGCTAGGGGGCGCCACCTCACTTTAAAGCTTGTCAAAAAAGCAGCTGAAGGCTAAGGAAAATGGCGCCTACTGTGCATTTTGGTAACATCGAGATTTCTTTAAAATGAAAACTTTGCTGCAATTAATATTGGCACAGAAATTAATATATTTGAGTGTGTACTGTTTAAAAATAACTTGTTTAAAGTGAGACTGTCTCTTTAAATTTACAAAAATTGATGCCTGATTTTCCTTGTTACAACTATCTGAAATTACTTGAATCTTACATTTGACAGTAAATTTCTCACTGGAAACATGCCTGAATTTTATTAGTAAATTTAGTAATCTTTCAAAAAATTCCCTCTATCATTATAGATAAGGTCAGCCATTATTAATATCCACTCAATTTTTGAAAAAAATTATGTCAATGTAAAAATACACAGGAAAA
>JAQIXP010003249.1:0-13378 GCA_034700285.1 Proteroiulus fuscus
AGATAAAATATTTGTTAATTACCATTGGTATAATGCAAAAAAATGCCTTTTAGGGGGGGTGTTATTTTATTAAGGGTGGGCGCCAATCTCTAAACCGAAGCTAAGCCCCAAAACAATCACCAGGTCGGCACGAAGAAATCCATTAGGGGATTTTTCCAAAATTACGGTGGCAGGTAAAATTTAAATTTGGTAAAAACGAGGTAAAATTGTGGTTAAAAAGGCCGTGAAATACTGCAGCTAAAAAATTTGGTAAAAACCATTGGTATAATGCAAAAAAAATGCCTTTTAGGTGGGGTGCCATTTTATTAAGGGTGGGCGCCAATCTCTAAAGCGAAGCTACGCCCAAAAACAATCCCCAGGTCGGCACGAAGAAATCCATTAGGGGATTTTTCCAAAATTACAGTGGCAGGTCAAATTTAAACTTTTTTTTCTGAAAAATTGACACAACATGACGCTGCAGGCAATTTTTTTTTCTCAAAAATACTCAAAAAAATATTAACATTTCGACTTAACATTCGGTTGCAGCATAGTCCAAGTTATTTTATCAATTTTAAAATAGTTTTAGATATAGGGGCGCAATGGTGGCCGGGTGATGGGTGCCAATTTTGTTTATTTGGAGGAAGCATGGTGATGGGTGCCAATTTTGTTTACTTGAGGGGCCATGGTTCCCCTGGCCCCTCCCTTGAATCTTCCACTTTTTCCCACAACCCCCTTCCCATGGCTCCCTATGAGACAAATGCCAGAAACTCATGTAAAAGCTTGGTATCAAATTGGATACTCCCGTTGTTATAAAACCGGGGGCACGTCCAGTCCGGATACCGTGGTAGTAAATTTTTGGGTACTTTAAGTTGCAGGGCGACTTGAGCTGCCCTGGCAACCTTAAAGTACGTAGTTCGAGGACCGTTTAGACGACCGTAGAAACTCGTGTCCAATAATTCGACTTATCAAAAATGCAGTACCGTGAAGACTGATTGAAAGTGTTGCTAATCTTTTTCTTACTTAGGATGCTCGATCTCAATGTAGGACCTTAACAAATGCCAGAAATCCTCAAAGACGTCCTCGGAATACAGGTAAGTGTATTTCTCAATTTCTTTCTTGAAATCAGAGACCAGGTATTATAGATTTTGGAAGCATAGTGGCTTGGCTCTCGGCCCTTGCCGGAGTCGAGAATTCCGGGATGCCGTGCTGGAAACAGGGATTTCTGGCTCGGGCATCACCACTCCTGAATTTACATTTTCGTTTGCTGGTGCCTCAAGAGCAGGATCTTCGATGGCAGAAGATGGTACAAAGCGGGGCCGTCCCTATTTCTTACGTCGTATCACCGGCGTGGGTGGAAGATCTAATTCTTAATGAATCTTGCGAGAATAAGGTAAGATGGTCGATATGGTACTGCCCCATATCGACTTCTCTTGTTGGGTCCCAAATTTGGCAGACTGATGGACCAATGATTTTGGAGACTTTATAAAGTCCGTCGCATTTGGGAGCCAATTTAGCCAAAAAGCCTTGAGCGGATGAGCTTTTTGGGTGCATTTTCAGAAGGACGGAATTGCCTTCTTTAAATGCAAATGAGACTGAATTTTTGTCTCGTTTCCGACGTTCATCTTGTGCCTTTTCTAGGGAATCCCGCACTTCTAGCATACGAAGTGAGACGTCCCTCAGAAATATGGAAATGGGCTTTCGGATGAAGGAAGGGTCATGGCAGAGCACATTGAAATCCAGCATGGAATCTCGCGGCTGCCTCGGTTCATGCCTGTACGTCAGGAGTATGGGGGTAAATCAAGTAACACTGCTGGGCGTCGAATTCATCGACCAGCGGATTGCAGGTAGGTGAGCATCCCAGGTATGGTGATGACTCTTAACCATAATTGCTAACTTTTGTTTTAGGTCTCTGTGCTTACGCTCGACTGGATTGGCGCAAGGTAAGTAATTTGCGACCCATTGTAAATTAATTCCCATACTTTGTGCAAACTGTTTGATCACTGCCGAAATGAACTGAGCACCGTTGTCGCATCGGAGCGATCGTGGAAAACCGTACCTCAGGAAAATCTCAACAGTCAAGACAGAAGCTATGGCTTCTGCAGTCGCCATTTGAAGAGGGAACAACTCAAAATATCCAGTGGCCACATCCATCACGGTAAGTATGAAATTGTTTTTACCGCATGTTTCGGGTAGCGGACCAACGAGATTGATGCTCAAAACCTCAAAATGCTCCGGAATGCATGGGGAAAGGGCCTCCTTCGCAAGCACAGCATTGCTGGGCTTGTACTTGTGGCACTCTATGCATTTTTGGATAAAAGTTGTGATGTCCTGGTGCAATCTCGTCCAGTAGTACTTTAAAAGAATTCTTTGGCTAGTACCGAGGATTCCGGGATGTGCGGCTTCTGGAGTGAATCACATGCGCTACCATGGATTTTGGCACGCAGTCGGGATTCGAGAGATTTTTGCCCACTCAAGTGCCGGTACAAATTTCCATGTATTAAGTTGTAGCCTCGCGTCATGAAGACGTGCTGTCGAGTGCTACTCGCAGGGTGATCGCACTCAAGAGTTACGATAATTTCCTGACAAAAAACATCTTTCAATTGCAGATTTCGAAAATCCTCAGCCGAGATGGGCTGCTCATCAACTAAAAGATGTTGTACAAGAACGATGGGTTCTTTCTCACCGGTGGGATGCGACAGCAAGTCGGCCAAAGCGTTCAACTTGCCAGGTATGTACTGCACTTCAAAATTGAAGTTTTGCACTTGTAATGCCCAGCACGTGAGTCGCCCCAAAGGTGTTGTAAGTGACATCAGCCACCTCAAAGGACGATGGTCGGTGTGCACGACGAACTGCATGCCCGTCAATGTGCGACCGATATTTGGTGATGGCCCAGACCGGCTAGGGTTTCTTGCTCGATTATGGAGTAATTTTGTTGCGCCGGATTCAGTTGTTAGACATACTCGATGACCCGTTGATCATCGCCATCACCTTGCACAAGTACGGCGCCTAGGGCTTCGCTGCTGGCATCCATATAAAGACGAAAACTTTCCTTAAAATTATGCTGGGCCAAAACCGGTGCTTAGCATAATTTTTGCTTAAAGGTATTAAAAGCTTTCTTGCACTTCTCGGAAAAATTGAATGGTACATTTTTCCGAAGTAGCGCATTCAGATGTTCCGCAATCTGCGACAGGTTGGGAATAAATTTCCCAAACCAGCGGCACGCGGAAACGAAAGATTTTATTTGGGTGATATTCACAGGGAAATCCATTGCGAGTACCGCATCTACCTTCTCATTACAGGGGCGAATCCCGTCTTGAGAAAGATAATGTCCAAGAAATTTCACTTCTGGTTTGAAAAAGTGACATTTCTCTCTTTTCAGGTAAAAGTTGTGTTCCCTGAGAAGGATGAAAGTTTTCCGGAGGTCGCCCAGATGTCCTTTGAAGGCTTCAGACGTCACGACGAGATCATCCTGGAACGGATCTGACGTTACCTCAGGTAATTTTTTTAACATTTTTTCTACGACACGTTGGCAATGGGCAAAAGAATATTGTGCGCCCATGGGCATACGCATGTATTGAAAGAGTCCTTTTGGAGTTGCGGTTGCTAAAAACTTCCGCGATTCTGGCGAAATGGGAATCTGCCAATAACAATTGGTCAGATCCATTGTGGACATAAATGTTTTTCCCAGGTCTCTAGACAAAATGTCGTCTATCAGCAGAAGTGGATAGACGTCCAGAATAGTGACTTTATTCAATTTCTGGAAGTCCATAACGAGTCGGAAATCTGTGTTGGTGTCGTCCTTGGCCACCAATAACGAGGGGGCAGCCCACTCCGACACACGGTTCTAGATATCCCTTCTCGAGCAGTTTATCGATTTTCTCGTCCATAATCTTGCATTTAGCTGCCGACAAACAGTACGGACGTTGCATGCAGGGCCGAGCCCCCGCACTAATCTTAATAACTTGCTCTTAGACATTTGCGTGACCACGGGGTTCGGCAAAGATGTCGGAAAACTCCAGGAGTAATTCTTTGACTTGTGCTCGCTGCTGAGGATCCAGATGCAGAGCTTCGTCGTCCCAGATTGTTGAAATGGTCGCGTTGTGTACCTCCAAAGTCGGTGCTGGCGTCGTCAGAGATGGTTCCAAGGCGTCGGGGGCCTCCAAAGGAGCGCAATTCAAAAAACCCTGGATTTCTTCAGGAGTTTTTCAATTTGTAGCACAACCGTAAGTGTTTATTAACGTTTCCGTAGACCCACCACTGTTTGGTGCGATGATCTATGCACACACCGATTTTCTTGAGGAAATCAATTCTGAGAAGCAATGGGGTGTCCACAAAAGAAGGAATCACCACAAGAGGATGGGGGCAAAGCACGCCATCCAACTCGATCTCGACATGGGCCAGTAGAGCCTGAATGTTGTGATTCTGATGATCTGCCAGTGTGATCGGACATGGGTATGGAACCATGGGGGTTCCGAGATCTAGCAGAAGTTGATGAAGACATTGGCCCCCCAAAGAAGCGGTAGAACCTCCATCCATCATGGCACTGACGACGTTGCCTTCGACCAGGACATCGACGTGAATAAGGCCGTTATCCCCCAGTTCCAGGCAGATTGTACTGGATGAGAGGCATTGGATTACCAATAACGACCATGTTTGAAGATGGGGCTTGCATTTAACGCCCCCACCGTCTGCCCTCTTCTCGACACATTTCTGATTCGGACAATTCAAAGTGGTGACGCCTGGATACCCACAGCCTCACATACCCTCCCCCTCCCTCCCAAGAAGGGCATTAAGAGCGATAAGCTCGTAGCCTGGTAGGGGAATACAAACAAACAAACAAACAGCCGAAGCATTTCATAGGTTCACCGTCGCGATTTCTCAAGACGGCGCCATGTCCGGTGCTTGACGTGGACGATCCAGAAGGTGTATACGTTGGAGTCTTGCTTGTCGGAACAGTTGGTTTCTCGCCAGCAGGGGGATTTTTGCCCCCTCTAGGATGATTCCAGAGCCTCACATTGGATCGAGGGGCGGATCCGTTGACACTTTTAGGCTGGCCACCCTTGGGGGGATCCAGAACGGAGTCCTTTGGAGTGGTTGCAACATTTTTGGGTTGGGTGGAAGTCCGGGGGGCCATGAGATCGATGCGGTCGCCGAGTTCCATGCCTTTATCTACAAATGGCCATCTTCCGGAATTATGGAGTCGCTTCTCGATGATCAGAGCCTCCTTTTCTAATTGTTCCAGCGTCTCAAACTCGGTTGATCTGATTTCGTGCTGGTTGAGGGGATGAAGTCCCCCTTCAATCACTTCCACTTGGGTCCTCTCTTCGACTTCCGGGGAGAAATATGCAAACTTGTCGATCATGAGGATGAAATAATCCGTGATGGATTGTCCATGTCTTTGGCCTAGTTTAATGATCTGAGGACAAAGAGTGACGTTCGTGTGTTACATCGTACCGCCGGATCAAGGTGTTTGTAGTGCAAGTGGTAGTGCATCGAACTTGCGATCTAGAGTTACAGGTTCAAATCTAGTCCCATAGTTTTTTTATGATTCATACATGCTGTGTGACATCATAGAACAGTGCAGACGATGATTAATCAATAATGTCGTCTGCTACAGGTATAAGTATTTTATAAGTTAATATTCAAAGAAATTATATATGCTCAATTTACTATTTTAAAATGTAAATGAGTTCATGGTGCAAGTGTTAGTGTATCGAACTTGCCATCCAGAAGTACAGGTTCAATTACAGTCGTGAATTTTTTTACTAGTCATACATGCTGTGTGACATCATAGAACAGTGCAGACGATGATTAATCAATAATGTCGTCTGCTACACTTATAATTATTCAATAAATAAATCAAATATGTTTAATTTACTATTGTAAAATTAAGATATGTATTTAGTGCAAGTGGTAGTGTATGGGACTTGCAATCCAGAGGTACAGGTTCAAATCTAGTCCCATGGTTTTTTTTTACGATTCATACATGCTGTGTGATGTCATAGAACTGTGCAGGCGATGAGTAATCGATAATGTCGTCTGCTACACTTATAATTAAATATTCAAAGAAATCATATATGATTTCTTTTACATATATGTCTTTTAATATTTAATATAATATTTAATGTGTGTATGATAGCAATCTTTGGCCAGCAGTGTTAATAACAAAGTAAAAGATATGACAAAACATAATGCTCTTTGTGATTAATCTATGATAGATGATTTCATTAAATATTTATGATAATATTAAAATGTCTGTATGTTTGGCCAGCAGTGTTAATAAACAAGTAAAAGATATGACAAAACATAATGCTGTTAGTGATGAATGTTTCAAGCTGTCTTATATAATACACAAAGTTGACCTGTTAAAATGACTTTACATAATGTCTTTTGTGATAAATGTTTCAAGCTGTCTTATATGAAACAGGACGGTCAGCTGTTAAAGGAGTAACATAATCAGATTATGGTTTTATACAAAACATAAAACCAACTCAAAAACAAAAAACATTTCTCTTTAAAAATTATACATGACAGGGAGCCTTAACTACTACACTATTTTTATCTTATGTTTACTATAAATTAGAAAACAATTGTCATGTTACGAGTAAAGCTAATTCTGCATAAGTGTTTTTCACAAGAATGGGCGGAGTAAGCTGCCCTACATTTCATTACCATGCTTACAAAAAATGCCATTATGAAACATTCATATTTTATATTAATCTTCATCAATCATTATGAATCAATATGAAATATCAAGAATCCTGCGACAGGAATGAATTTAAATGTACGTGTTAAAGCTAACTATTGGTTAAGTGCATACAATTGTTTTCCATGTGAGTCTAATATTAATAAACATGTAACGTTATTTCATTAATTTATTGTACAAACCTTTCATTGAGGATTTTTATCATATGTCACGTGAGCTAAATAAGATTCTTGAGAAGCACTCAGGTTTGCTAAAGAGTAGGAAAATTAAGTAATTGAACTTAGCAAACAACTATAAACTGTCAATAGAAGGTGTGTGACTTGTCATACGTTCTTTTTACAATTTACCCCTGTCGTAAATTGTAAAAAATAATGTATGAAAGGTAAACTAAGTACCCCATATTGGCAGCTCAGTGTTTGCGACAAAAAACCCTTAAGAGTAGTCAACAAAGGCACGAACATTGTAGGTAAAAGTTGTAACATGTTTTTTCCTAAACCAAATGTGATTGTTTTGACAATTTCAATACAAATGTCACGAGATTGTTAGCCACATTACGAGTACGTTTTATTTTCAAAAATAAACACCACATCATATTTTTGTAATGACTACGAGTCATTATTAATGAGAGCTCTACTCCTGCATAGATATTTCAAAAAAATTACATACATTATAAATGTATATTACTCGTTAAATGGAAAAAGATATAACAAAATTACAGCGCTGAGTTGAAACCATGACATTATGTTCCATTAATCGATGGAGAATAAGTAACCGGTCGTGTCATCATCATTATTAGTACCATCATGAACTGGTGACTAAACAATTGGGGTGTAGTAGCTATAATAATAATCTCACTAGACCACAAATAGATAGAAAAAGTATCATATAGTGATCAGGCCAGGAATGATATTTGCTGTTAAAATATGGAAAGTATGATTTCCAAATCTTACCGTTAATCTTGTTGGACTGGACATTCATTTCACTCTTGATTTTCAGGCAAATTGTGTACGTGGCCATCATACAAGTGGGGTAAGATTGTTTTGGTAGCTCCCTCAGTATGACTAAGTCGCTCGTAATGTGATATTCGAAGCACACTTAAAAATATCGGTTGGAATTTTAGATTGTTATGACGTTTGATTGGTTTGCATCAACACATTTCACAGCCATTAGTATTCTTATCGTAGGATTCAGTAAGATCGCATCGTAAGGGAAACCAGTCATTTCCAAATCCTTTGTAACAGACCTAAATAGGGATAGTATAAATTAAGCAGCATTATGTATAGTATATAAAAAGACCCGAGAATAAAGTAAAGAATTCTACCTTGAATAAAAATACGGTACTGTAGTCACAACCAGTGAATATGCATGTCTGGTGCCCTCGATGATTTGAGTAATCAACTTTATATTTTTCGTTAGCTCCGTGTTACGTTTCACAATGTTTTCACATCCTGGTAATTCCTTGCATGCAAGTGCAGTAAGGGAGTCCACAATGACAGCTATCTCTTGTGTTTGCGGAAGATTAACAAGTGACTCAGGTGTTTGTAAGTATGCTCAATTGCTCCACCTCAGTATTTACTTGGTAGAATCTGGATTAGGAAACAATCGTAACAAATAATCAGTATATTTTAGTATTATTACAAATTGTCAAAGAATATCTATAAATTCTTACTTGAAATTCTGTCTTCGATTGTTTGAAACTCAGACTACTCATGAGTGTTAGGATGTGTTCAAGTGACAAATTATTCTCTGAATCGATATAATGTACTATCACGTTACGTTTTACTGCACGGCATGCGATGGAAAGAAGAAAGCAGGATTTCCCAACAAAAGGTGGTCCGGTAATGGACAATAAATTGCCGGATCTGATGAACCCATCCAAAATTGTGTCTATAAGATTATAGTCAGTATCCAGGCGGTTTGAATCTCTTCCTGTGGCACCTAAACATGTTTTAAAAAGAAATAAACAAATCATGCATCATCAAGTACTAATGATTATTCAACAAGCAGTATGAATAATATGGCACATTTATAGCTATGTATATTACACAGGTGTGTCCTGATACACAAGTATAGGCCATATACCGTATATATAAGCAGAAGTGTATTTCTTTCACCTGTGTTTATTTCTTCCTAATTATTAACAACAGTAAACTGCTGAAAATTGTCCATAAGCTACTCTCTTAATTCATCCGCACTGATTTCAGAGGGCACATGCACATTATTGGCTGAATGACAAGTTCATTGCAGTTTACTGAAAGCTCATCTGTGCCGCAATAAGTGAAAAATGCTTAAACACTTTGTTACATAACTTTAAATATTAATGCGGAAATAATGCATGATTACACTAAGCAATAAGTTAACACTTACTAGTTACCACATTTGTGTGTTGACTCTGTAAAAAAGTGGCCAAGTAATCTCCAGATCTTGATTTTCTCCACTGGCAGACAAACCAGCTGTAAAATTTTTGGGGTCACTAACTAAAAAGAATAAATTTTATATATTGTAAGTGCATGACACATTTACAGTGTTTAAATCTCCAATGTAGAAAAATCTTTACACAAATTGTGATCTGTTATGAATAATAAGTCAAGTATAACTTTAAATATTAATGTGGAAATAATGCATGATTACACTAAGCAATAAGTTAACACTTACTAGTTACCACATTTGTCTGTTGACTCTGTAAAAAAGTGGCCAAGTAATCTCCAGGTCCTATTTCTTGATCGTGATTTTCTCCACTGGCAGACGAACCAGCTGTAACATTTTTTTGGTCACTCACTAAAAAGAATCAATTTTATATATTGTAAGTACATGACACATATTTACAATGTTTAAGTCTCAAATGTATGAAAATCTTTACGCAAATTGTGATCTGTTATGAATAATAAGTCAAGAACATAAATTCACTTTAGATCGTTGGTAAAGTAGACCATCAACCAAGTAAAACTCCAAACGAAATGCTTAATACACGAAACAAATTTGGTATATATAGGGTTAAATAACCTTAGAAATTTTTAATAAATTAGCATAAGTTTAGTTTAAAATTTCAGGAATGTAATTAATGACCCGAGGTTATAATGACAAGAAATACCTTGTGCAGACGCTCTTTCTTCGGTCAGTCTGTGCAGACGGTCTTTATTAGGGCAGTGACACACGTTTACTTGTAGCTTTTTTATGTACCAAAAATAAAAGAAGGTTAATTATGTATTTATTAATTTAATAAAATTAAGTGCATCGTCACACGTTAGAATATGTTGTCCTTATAATAAAAAGGTCTTTGAATATAACTTACTGTTTTTTTAAAGTTTTGTTATGTGGTGGGTGACATTCCTACATTCTCCCACAATGCAATGGTTCGTAACACTTCTCATTTTATCGAATAACTGTAATTTTTCAATAAATAAAATCAACTTGTTTAATAATATGTTGTAAACCTTTAACAATTTATGTGTTAATAAATAATTTCATGACGTTAATAATATTATCACAAAGTTGACCTGTTAAAATGACAAAACATAATGCCCATAGTAATGAATGTTTCAAGCTGTCTTATATGAAACACGAAGTCCACATGTTAAAGGAGTACAATAGGCATGTTTTAGCGCTAGTGTTACAATTTGGATACATTGTTAGGACCTTGAGCATTTTACTGTTAATGCCAGCTGTTTTATCGTTTTGGATAATGATGCTGGGTAACCAAAAGGGTAAGCAACCTGTTATCTAGCTAACTAGGTGGTGCACCAAATGAGGTAATAGAAATTATGGATGCTTCGTACAGGAAAATCATCCAATGAAGAAGTTAGAATTTTAGCATTTTGCTCGTATCCTCTGATAGAGTGAAGAACTACTTGTAAACTGGATAACTACAGCGTATGACAGTAGGCATGTTTTAGCAATATTACCCTGTCTTATGCTGTAGTTATCCAGTTTACAAGTAGTTCTTAATTCTATCATGGGATACAAGCAAAACGCAAATATATTCATTCGATGATTTTCCTATACGAAGCCTCCATAATTTCTGTTACCTCATTTGGTACACCACCTCCTCAGGTAGATAACAGGTTGGTTACCTTTTTCGTTCTTGGCATCATTATCCAATACGATAAAACAGCTGGAGTCAACAGTAAACCGCTCAAGGTCCTCACTATGTATCCAAATAGTAACAGGGTAATAACGCCAAAACATGCAATAACGCTAAAACACGCCTAATAATCAGATCCTGGTTTTATATAAAACATAAGATCAATTCAAAAAAACCAGTGATCTTTAAAAATTTATATTCAATATTAATCATTATATCAAGAATCCTGCAGCTGGAATGAAGTTAAATGTTCATGTTAAAGCTAACTATTGGTTTAGTGCATACATGTAACTTCTATGTGAGTGTAATATTAATAATAGGCGTGTTTTAGCATTATTACCTTGTCATAAGCTGTAGTTATTCAGTTTACAAGTAGTTCTTAACTCTAACTTATGATACAAACAAAACACTAAAACGCAACGTTCTTATATTCGATGATTTTCCTATACGAAACATCCATACTTTCTGTTACCTCATTTGGTACACCACCTATTTAGGTAGATAACCAGTCTGTTACACTTTTGGTTACCCGCATTGTTATCCAAAAGCGATAAAACGGCAGACGACAACAGCAAAACGCTCAAGGTCCTAACTATGTATCCAAATGGTAACAGGGTAATAGCGCTAAAACACGCCTAGTCATGTAACGTTATCACATTATTTTATTTTACAAACCTTTCACTGAGGATTTCTATTAGATATCATGTGAGCTAAGTAAGATTCTTGGGAAGATCATGGGTTTTATACGTAGTAGAAAAATTGAGTAACTTAACTTAGTAAGGAACTATAAATTGTCAATACAAGGGGTTTGATATGTCATACGTTTTATTTCACAATTTACCCCATTCGTAAATTGTCAAAAATAACGTATTAGAGTTAAACCAAATACCCCATATTGGCAACTTAAGTGTTTCCAACACAAGCCCCTTAAAGGTTGTCAACAAAAGCACGAAGATTGCAAGTAAGAGTAGTCAGTTATACATAAATTCTGTCATTAACACTTTACCTAAAGTAAATGTTTTTGTTTTTACAATTTCAATACAAATGTCAGGAAATTGTAGGCTACATCACGAGTACGTTTTATTTTCAAAAATAAAAAACACGTCATATATTTGTAATGACTATGATCATTATCAATGAATGCTCTACTCCTGCGTAGATATTTCAAAAGAAATTATATCAATTATAAACGTATATTACTCGTTAAATCAAAAGACATTACAAAATTACATATCGCAGAGTTGAAACCATGATGTTATGTTCCATGAATCGAGGAAGAACAAGTTACCGGTCGTGTCATCATCATTATTAGTATGATCATTTACTTGCGACTACACAATTAGGGAGTAGTAGCTGTAATAGTAAGCTCACTAGACGGTGAATAGATTAAAAAAGTTTAATATAGTGATCATGCCAGGAATGATACTTTCTTGAAAAATATGGAAAGTATGTTTTATAAATCTTACTGTTAATCTTGTTGGCTTGGATATTCGTTTGCCATAGATCTCCTGTTTGCCCCGCCCTTTGGGGAACGTTGTGACATAATCATTATATAAAAATGGGTAGGACTGCTTCGGGAGTTCCCTTACGATGACAAAACCATATTCCTTAGTGATTTGGTATTCAAAACATAACTCGGGAGTCCTGTTCGAATTTTTAACTGTTAACACTTTTGTTAACTTTGAATCAACATGCTTTCCAGATAGGAATATTCGGATTGTCGGATTATGAAGCATGACATGCCCCCCAAGGCCAGTCATGCCTGAATCATTGCTGACAGATCTAATTGAAAGAGAAAAGATGCAGGAGGATGATCAGGTACAGTATACAACAATATTAGGTAATACCAAACGTGTATTACCTTGAGTAAGCATTCGCAACTTGAGTTAATATGATGGAAAATGCTGGTCTATGCCCGTTGATTATTTGACTGATTAATTAAATATTTTTGGTCAGCTCATTATTCCGATTGTTGATGTTTTGGGAGCCCGGAAACTCTTTTCGTCCGGGTTCTGTCAGAGAGTCCACAAATACAGCTAGCTGTTGTCTTTTGTGACTGCTTACGAGCGACTGATAGATGTTTGTCAGCACGCTCAACTGCTCTGCAAGCATGTTCACTTGGTATAATCTATTGATAAGTAAAATAAGAGCATGTACTATTAGTATACTATAGTTGTATTGAGAATACATAAAAATAAACCAGAAGCAAAGCTTACTTGAAATTCATTCTACACTCTTGTGGTACTTTTGTAAGGTCCTGAATTGCCAAAATTGGGAACACTCACATTTGTTGCAATTGACAACTGGTTCTTGCAAGGTCATACAGAATATGCTCCGGGATCAACCAAAACATATAGTGTTGTAAGGTGAAGCCCCAGACTCACCCTGTACGTGAGTTTCATAAGGAAACGTCACAGGATGAGTGGGCAGTTTTTACCTGTCATGATTGACAGAATTTGGATCAGGTGACTGGTCCGAATTCTTTCAGTCCCGAATTCTTTCAGTCATGACGGGCGGGTGCCATCTTGGAGAAAGGAGTCTAGTCTCTGATTTCAACCTGGATGGTTGTGTTTGGTGATATGTGATTGTATTAAGTGATTGATACTGTGATA
>JAQIXP010003250.1:0-13375 GCA_034700285.1 Proteroiulus fuscus
GCTTCACTGCTTGTGGCTTCAGTACTTGTAACTTCACTACTTGTGGCTTTACTAGTTGTGGCTATACTGGTTGGTGCATTACTGCTTGTGGCTGTGCTAATTGTGGCTTCACTGGTTGTGGCTTCACTACTTGGGGCTTTACTACTTGTAACTTCACTACTTGTGGCTGTACTAATTGTGGCTTCACTACTTGTGGCTTCACTACTTGTGGCTTCACTACTTGTGGCTTCACTAGTAACTTCACTGCTTGTTGCTGAACTACTTGTTGCTATACTGGTTGGTGCTTTACTACTCGTGGCTATGCTGGTTGGTGCTTTAGTACTTGTGGCTATACTGTTTGGTGCTTCAGTACTTGTAACTATACTGGTTAATGCTTCACTACTTGTGGCTTCACTGCTTGTGGCTGCACTGGTTGTGGCTTCACTACTTGTGGCTATACTGGTTGTGGCTTCACTACTTGTAACTTCACTAGTTGTGGCTTCACTACTTGTGTCTGCACTGCTTGTGGCTTCACTACTTGTGGCTTCACTGCTTGTGGCTTCACTACTTGTGTCTGCACTGCTTGTGGCTTTACTACTTGTGGCTTCACTGCTTGTGGCTTCACTACTTGTGGCTGCACTGGTTGTGGCTTCACTAGTTGTGGCTGCACTTGTTGTAACTTCACTGCTTGTGGCTTCAGTACTTGTAACTTCACTACTTGTGGCTATACTGGTTGGTGCATTACTGCTTGTGGCTGTGCTAATTGTGGCTTTACTGGTTGTGGCTTCACTACTTGGGGTTTTACTACTTGTAACTTTACTACTTGTAACTTCACTACTTGTAACTTCACTACTTGTAACTTCACTACTTGTGGCTGCACTAATTGTGGCTTTACTGGTTGTGGCTTCACTACTTTTGGCTTCACTACTTGTGGCTTCACTACTTGTGAATTCATTAGTAACTTCACTGCTTGTGGCTGCACTACTTGTTGCTATACTTGTTGGTGCTTTACTACTTGTGGCTATGCTGGTTGATGCTTTAGTACTTGTGGCTATACTGGTTAGTGCTTCACTACTTGTGGCTTCACTGCTTGTGGCTTCACTGCTTGTAGCTTCACTGCTTGTGGCTTTACTAGAGGTTTTACTACTTGAAGTACTAATACTTTCTGTTGACTCAGTGTTTGGAGAATCTGATGATTGACTACTACTACTACTAGCTTCTAAGGTGGTTGATGTTACTGGACTGCTGATATCTAATGTACCTGTTGAATAATTTTTTTTTAGAATACATTTAAAATAATAGTTAACTAGAAATACCTGTATGTGTTTACATGCAAAGTTTTCAGACTTATAATATTAATTATCAATCTAATATTTATGCTTAAAATTTATTACATTATTTTAGCACTATCTGTTTAGCAGGTTATGATGTCATTTGGTAGGAGAATAATCCCACTGCATTTATATCTCAACATCAGTAGAATTAAGCATCATTGCTTATTTGAATTCCTAGTAATTTTGAGCCATTCTTAAGAAAAGTTTAACATTGTCTAATAGAACTCAAGAAAAATAAATAATATTTATCCAGACTAGCACAAATTTCTTTCTGTGGATTAAAGTGAGTTTTTTTTAGCATATTAACAGCATATTAATTAATAATATTACATAAGTTGATAATTTATAGTTCCTTAAAATGATTTGCCTGGGAAGAACTAATAATTGTGAACAATAACAGTATTGTTGTCTTATGGGTCATATATTATATTATTTAAAGTTATTAAAGTTTTTATTTTGAATTATAGGGGAGTTTAAACATATTCACGTACTATCCTGCAGGAGATCATTTTGCTAAGCCAAAGATGCAGTACACAATAGATTTTGACTATGAGATTAAAACATGTTATTACATGATAATCATAATTTGTTGATGCATGTTAGTGAGCAAGACTTTGTCATGGCCTACATTATTCACCATGTTGTAGGCCTTTTAAAATTTCAAATTTTTCCTTGTTGCTCAGCACTTGCATGCAACATTCATGTATTTAGATTGCAATAACCTGATATAAAGCACCCCCTGATAAGATAGATTTAGTCCATATGCCTGTACACTTTTTTGCACTAGATTCATGTTGACTTAGTCTGTCATTGCTATTAATAGTAAATCTCTGAGAAGGGTTAGGTAGCCCAGATATTTTGGTTTGAATATTTTAAAACATACCTTTCTATTTCTGCTAAAAAAATTCAGTGCTTTTAGAATTTTAACATAATAGGGTTGCATAAGAATTGTACAAAGATGCAATGAACACTTCTGTATATTTTTCTCCTCCACTATGCCTGTAGTCCCATAACCTTTTCTTGTTTAGTTTTTTTTCATAGCTTCTAATTTTAATGTAGTTGGGTTTGCTCAGCTTTTGTCAGCTAATTTAATAGTCCTTTCTGATGAATCTGTAGTTTCAAATTGTATTCCATTCCTTCTACTAATTAATGTTAGTTTCATTAGAAGCATCTAAACCTGTCCTTATTTTGAATGATTTTTTTGTTATAACAGAAATAGCATTCCTGGCACTTTCTGATGTCTTAGTATAAGTTGTGTATATGAATTTGTGCTCAGATTCTCCGATGTATGAAATCAGGATTTTACTTATGAAAAATCAGTGATTTTCTTGGTGTAGTTTCCTCACATGCATATGTATGCCATCAATTTGATTGGCTTGATCAGATATAGTCAATGAGTATTAGAAAATAATGCTATCTGGTGATCCTGTTAATAACTGTAATGCACTTGCCTCATCACTATTAATTCCTGTTTGATAGGATGAGAGGATTGAAATGATGACCTTGTGATTCCGGTTTTATCTGTTCCCTCTCTCGTTTCTTCATTTTCTCTAGCTGCTATTTCTGTAGATAAACTTGTCCCTCGAATCTTAGTTAAGCGTCGAGACGGTCTTGAAATTCTGATTCTAGAAACTGCTTTTGTATATTGACAATTTAACATGTCTTAGTATTTAGATGTGCCAGAAAACCTATTGATTTTATTGCTTAGTATTTATCCTAAAGGAATTCTTGAGCCATGCATAATGTACTCTGTTGCTCCTTTTATAAAAGTTAATGTGGTTCCTTTGTGTTTAGCTGACTTCATGGTTGTTCCTAATAAATCTGTAGTTAACCAATCACTATGGATTGTTCCACTAGAAAATGTTCATAATGTTGTTAGATAAAATAGTGTTTTGTAGCAATCCTGTTCATCCTTGTTGTGTTATCAAATGCATGAGATAATGAATGAGTGGTTTCAGGTGCACTTGTCTCACTATTAAGCTTCTTTTGTATTTATTGTTGCAATTACTTTAGTAGAAGAACTTGATTAATAAGGAAATAAAGTATAAAAGGAAGGAATGTTTGATGGACCTGTTATTAGAAAATGTGTTCCAGTGACTTTGTTCCTGAATTTATAAATTCATGCAGTGCAATTCTTATTTCATCTCTATACTCATTGCCACCTTAACTGTAAACCCCATTCACCTACAGTTGAAAGTGTATGAATACATATGTGCAAGAAAGATGTGCATAGTTATGCACATAAAAATATGTACCAGTTTGAGCATGTTTTAAAAAAAACCAACAAATCCAACATTACTCATAACTGAAGCGTCATTGATCTGAGCATGTTTTCTGTGCAGAACTACTTTTTTATGAGTAACAATACTCTTCCAACCATAGTTCCAACTGTAGGTGAATGGGGTTTACAGTTAAGGCGGCCACGAGTATAGTAATTTAATTATAGGAGATGATTATGGCTAAAGATGATCAAATCCATGAAACAGTTATAAGCTTCAATTCAACTCAGTACCCTATAATCAGCATATCATGATGCCAACTTTAACTATTTTAAGGTTTAGGAAGATTATTCTATTGTCATAATAGATTGTAAGAAAAATGACAAATAATAAGCATCTATTCTAGTAGGAATTTCCTTCAGAGTTAAAGCTTAGTTGCACCATTGGAATACAATTATAGTGAAACCGAGTAAAAGAACAGTGTAAATTTTCATTGACTTTAATTTCCAGTAATGGGATATTCATGCCGTTCTTTTGCTCGTTATCACTATAGAGGTAATAGTGACTTTGCTACCATTTACTAACAAACCTGCATTTAGGGCATCATCCATTGCAGCAAGGAAGAGATCTGAGTTCATCTGAGTTCAAACAGTTAAAAAATTAGCTTATGTCAATTTTCAAAAAAAAAATTTGACGTGATCCACTATGGCTCAGAAATTCATTTGTGCCTACTTGATCATTTTTGTTTTTCTTACAAGCTAATGTAATATGGGGTTGGGTAAAAAATAACATATGGGAGATCCCGTACATCAAATCAATACAGGCATGGTTCCACAAAGAGGAGGGGGTGGCCGGAGTGATCGCCCCCCAAAGCCTCCATTATGGCCCCAAATGACACTTCTGGCACTCAAGGACCCCAATCGCCTTACCCCAACCACTTTTCCACCCCGATCGCCCCCCCCCCCAACCACCTTCCTGGGACTGCTAATGAATCAATAGTCCAAGCTGGCCAAATCACTAATTTCATAATTATATAACTACCACCATTGCCAAATCCTAGAATTGTCAAGTCTCTACATATCTTGGCTTCCTCTATTTTAATTTTTTTAAAAAGGGTTTATTTTTGAAATTTTACCCAGACATGTTCATTTTTTATCCAATAAATGACATGGATTCATTAAAGAAGACAAAAATTGTGGTTAAAATACCAACTTTATGTTGTACATGTTTTCCATTAATTTAATGGGTATACGTAAAACTAAAAAAGCTAAACTGAAAGTCGAGATATAGCTTAATTATTTTGCTAAATTGATTTAGAGGAAGGCAAAATATACATGTTGTGAAACAATTTCAAATTCTGGGAGCTTATCAGATGTGCCTCTGGATATAAAGTATTTTCTTCATTTTAGAAATTCAACATAGTAAAATTCATCCTGGAAAATCCATCATCAATGAAAATTTATTATAAAAAAACTAAAATAATTTGAAAACTTAGTATGGTACATGATAACAAGCAGGTTAATATAAGTATCGTGTATCTCTTGTACATCACCTAATTAAATAGTATATAATAAATTTATTTTAAGAGATTTTTATTTACAACTACAACGTATTTTGAAACTGAAATTTATTTAACTGATATTTTTATTGTATTTTAAAATAATACATTCAAGCCACATGTACTTAATACAAAAAAGTATTTCAAAATAGTAAATATTTACAACTGAAAATAATAAGCTTGTTTTTTGTTTGTAAATACATATGTTAAAATATAATAATAAAAAATATCAGTTAAATAAATTAAAAGCTGTAAACAAACATTTATTTGTAAAGAAAACGTATTTGAAATTTGGTAAGCCATATTTACATTAAAATAAGATCGTTGGGCTTCACTATAGCTCCACTGGAGCCCTTTAAAAAGTTCTCCTTTGCAGTATATCTCAATTTACTTACTATGCATTTGAGTTTTTTCACAGTGAATTTCCCTGATGATAAATTTTCTCATAATGAACTTTCCACGAAGAATTTTTAAGGAAATTACAGGATACCTTGCATAGACATGTATACACACCATATGTCTATGATACCTTGCTTTAGTCTTAATAATTTTTAGTCAAATTATTATTTACTTTTCTGATTTATCATTGAAATTATGGCATTCCTGCTAAGGATGTTTAAAATATGCAAATGCAATATAATATAAATGCTTCACTTATAGCCTATAAATCAAAATTCCCTAATTAAGCTTATGGTCACAGATGCCTTTCATCTTTCTCCTTTTCAATTATGCACCAAAATAACATCAAAATTGCTTGGAAATAGCAATTTTGGATTATTAACTCCTTAGAATAGATTGTAGAATTTATTGAAATTATTAAGCAAATTGGCAAATTTCTTAATTCGTGTGGCAAATTATCTCACATATTGCTCAGAAGGATATCAGTTTCAAGGGTAATGTGTATTTATCTGAATTACAAATCACTTTATAAATCCTAATAGAGGAATCTTATAAATTTTGTGAGGTTATTAAGTAAAGGAATAAATGTCCTTTGAAATATGATATAAATTGCTTGTGTCAAAAGCGGATACAGGGGGGACGGCAATAGAGCAATTGTCTCCCCCCCCCTTCCTCCTTAGCCAGCAAAAATTACCGCCCAGTATCCAGATAAAATTGCCCTCCCCCAAAGCTGTAACATGTGATTGCCCCCACTGGCGGCTCCAGCGGGGGTACAGCTGTACCACCTGTTCAATCACATTGGAGGGCGCTAAATGGGGAAATCGGGTGACCCTGGCTGGGATCATTGGGCGCCCACTTGCCTGCAGTACCCCCTGTTCAAAAAACCTAGATCCACCAGTGATTGCTCCCTTTCCCTTCCCCCCCCCCCCTCCTTCCTTAGCGAAATCCTTTTGCCGCCCCTGGCTTGTGCTTGTTATAGGGTTTTTGAGTACGGTAATCATGCACTCTTTGTGTTAGTAGAAAGTATGGTATATGCCTTGTATAAGTAGTTGATACAGCCTAGATGTAAAAAGCTGGTTTTCGACTATTTAACCCCTGGTATTTCTAAAGTTATCATTCTCAAAGTGAACTTGTTTGATTTTCATTGCTCATAATTTTAGTGCATCTTTCATCACTTATGATGTTCAAATACTTATTGGTACCATTAAAAGAACATAGGAATTGTAATAAGCCATTTGCAACTTGCAAATGGAGTTGCAAATGGCGTATTCAAAAAATTGCAAAATTGCAAGTAGGAAAGTTTTGTTTATGAGTATAAGTTATTTACCTGTTTGAGTTATCTCTGAAGAGGCTTGTGTTGACTCGCTTTCTGTCATAGTTGTCTTAAATGTAGTGGTTTCCATAGAAGTCATTAAGGATGTTGTTGTTGTTATTTCTAAAAGAAATAAGTTTGCATTAAACAATAATGTCTTAATTTTTACTGCTATACCATTTGTTTTAAACTATACCTATTATAAACTTATTTGATTATAAACCCCCCCCCCCTTTTTTCCTCCCAACCCTTCTCCTTCCTTTCTTCCTTCCTTCCCCATCATCAATGATGATCGAGGGCCGTTCATAGCAAAATGCGTGCTGGTTAACCTTATAGATTATAACCATACTCTTTAGTTTATTCTAAAATTATTTCTATGATTTTTTTCTCCTATTAATCTTGAATATTACTATTAAAGTTTTATACATGTAGCACATACATATGATGGCAGCAGGCCCGTAGCCGTGGGGGGAGGGGATGTAGGTGGGGGGGGGGGCAGGCCCACCCTAAATATTCTGTGGCCCCCTAAATTTTGGAAGTGGGCAGTCTTTTATTGTAGTCCATTCCATGCTGGCCCCTCCAAAGGTTTGCATGGCCCCCCTTTAATACTTTGGCTGGCTACGGGCCCAGATGGCAGCAATATGCCATATACATGTATTTCCAAATTAATTAGTGAAGCGGATCCCCAATAGTGAGTTGGTGTCAAGCCATCCAGGGTTGGACGCAGCACAAAAATGTTACCGGGCAAATGCCTTAGACCGGCCCCAACTTCGTTCGCTCATGAAGATTATTTGGGTCCACATGAGATATTTCAAAAAAAAATTTGAAAGCAAAAGTACTGCTATGCCCACAAAATCAATAAAAAAATATATGATTTTTACAGCGATAGATGATACACGCAAGCAACTTATACACTATATACAATTAAGCAAGAAGCCGACCTAAAATTTCTTTTAAAACTTTGGGTCGCAGGCAAAAATTTCAGGGTTGTTGCGTTAAATTGGAAAAATATACAGAAAATAGCGACGCAGGCAACTTTTTTTGATCAAAACCACTCAAAATGTGCCAAAACTCACTAAAAATGCATCTTTTGCCATTAAAAATATTTTTAAACTTTGGGCCGCAGGCCCGTTTGAATTTTTTTGTATACACAAATTGACATAATATTGCGCCGCAGGCGATTTTTTTTTCACCCCAAAACACTCTAAAATGGAGTAAAAATCACCAAAATTTACTTTTTTTGCAATTTTATTTAACTATATAGTATGAATCCACAAATTTGAGGAGGCTGGGCCCTCTGCGTGCAGGCCTGAATCTGTCTATTTATTCATTTAATTCTGCTATACATAAATAATGTACATTGAAATATAAGCAAGAATTGGGCTTATTTACTTGCATGAAATGACGAGGGCTTAGAGCACAAGAATATATAGCGAATGAGCCATTGGGATATGGCTCACTCGCTATACTTGTGTTCTATCAAAATCAAGTGAGACAGGCGCAGGCGGCCCTGTACGTCAGGCAGGCGGCCCATGAAGTGGCCGGCCCACCGGGAAAATGCCCATTTGCCCGATGGGTTCGTCCAAGCCTGATATTTTGTTTTATTTTTTGCTGGACTCGTGGTGGTCACTTGGGGGGTCCTTCATTATTGAATAAATATTGATGTCATACATTTGGACTTGTATTGAATGACAAATTACGCCATACACACATACTCAATGAGAAAGTAGTCCCCAATTTAAAACATGGCAGTAAAGTATTAGATATGTTTTTAAATTTGTATTAATTTTTAAATATTAATGAAACACAAGCGTTACTGTAACAGAATGGCTAGACCCCCCCACCCCATGTAACATTTTGTAACGGTGTCAAGGTACCCCCTCCCCCCCTTCCAGGCGTTACGTACTAAAAGTACAGCCCCTAAGAGGAGGGGTGAAAGCCCAAATTTTTTATAACTTACAAAAAATTATATGTTGGACCCCCCATTAAAACATTCTGGATCTGCCACTGTTCAGGGTGATTCATAATACCTAACTGCCCCAAAAATTTCAATAAATACTTATTTTAATTAAAAATAGTTTCTGTACTGAATAGTATAGCGAGGGTGGATCCAAGTATCTAATGGGTGTGAGGGAGTAACTTTTTTGTGGTGTTTCGGTTCAATTCGATGTGTGGGGTTTGCACACCCACCGCCTACTCGGATCTGGAATAATCAATTGCAACGAAGCGGTTGTAGAAGATTATGAAAACTAATTTAATTCTTCTTAAATAAGTACACTACTGTCATACCACACTTCTTTGGACTGGGTTGGAGCATAGCTCCCACTGGCCGGTGTCATGGTCAAAACAAGACTGATTTCTTTGGTCTACATAACCTTAACGGGTAAACTCGGTTTTCCCCTATTTTGAATGAGTAATTGTCAGAAAAAAACAATTTGGGACAAGAATAGGGCAGAATGCAACTCATTTGAATAAACGACACAATTAAGTTGCCTGGGGCAGGGTCAAACCTCACACCCCCACTTATCGGACGCTTTGTCATGAAGCGTTAAAATAAGTACAGGTCGGGAACAAAAGAAGTGGGGCCTACATTCGAAAACTAAATCCAAAAATTCAAATAAAACAAAATTTACGACAGGCACGTTGGAATGACTCCTGTCATTCGAAAATATAAACTCGACGTGGTCTGTGGTGACGTGGCTCGGCATCGGACTCCATTGAAGAGCTAAGTTGAGCGATCTGGTTCTGGTCGGCAACGAACTTCGTTGATCAGCTCGGCTTGAAACGGCAACGGACTTTGTTGTCAGTCTTAGACGATCAATCTGGTTGAGTACTGCAACGGACCTTGTTGACAGACTTCGTTGATCAGTGGTTGCAGTTAGTTCAGTAGATCTCGGGACTGCTGAGCTAGGTACAGCAACAGTCTTTACTGACAGACTGCGGGCAGCGCCCATAAGTGATTCAGAACGTCCTCGGCTCCTCCCGAGTTTCGGGGTACGTCGTGGATGGTTGGAGCTGGAGGTAACCTCAACAGATATCGCTGATGAGCGGCCCAAACAGAATGCAATAATAATTACCAATGTGGCGGAAGCATTGAAGTTTGAACATTGGGTGCAAGAAATCATGCAGGCCCTCCACTGAGTGTCCCATGCTAACACCAACCAGTGGAGAAGGTTTAAAGTGAAAAGGAAAAAAATAGAAATGCATTTTGGTCAAGCAGGAAAAAAAATGGGGGGAAGGTGGGTCTCGAACTTCTCCACTGGGTGTCCCATGCCAAGACCGACCAGAAATGAAGTTTTCAAGTGAAAAGCTGGAAAACTGTGGAAATGCATCCCGGTCAAACAGACACACAGACATACAGAATCTCCTCTTTATTCATATAGATTTTTGCGAAAAAAATTCTTATATTCGAAGGATATTTTTGCAAAAAAATCCTATATTTAAACTATATTTTTAAGAAAAAATTCTTATTTTTCTATAATTTTAGACCGGAATTTGAGTGGTCAACCTGTACATGGCAAATTAAACCTTTAGAACAATCCCATGCTTACGTCTTCCAGGCTTTTAGTTTGCAATGATTCTTAATTAAAAGAATGTAGAATCTTGGTCACACTATAGCCATCCTTTGGTAATTACCTTTTAACAAATCTAGCAGCTCTACATTGTGTCATATCAATGGACTGTACATTATAGCACAGTATTCTAGATGGGTCCTTATTCATGTTTTATAACATGATTCTTTAACTATTAAAGAGCAATTCTTAAATATTCTTTGAACAAATTTCATTCGTTGGTCTGCTTTACTTACCATCTTACTGATTTGCTCATTCCACTTAATTGTGAATTCCCAGGTAGGCCTACTTTACAGAATCCACAACATCTAAAGCTTGCTTGCCATTGTCTTGTTTTATGAAAACTGCATGTTTTGGTAATGTTAGTGATAAGTATTTTCAAAAAAATGGATTTTAATGAAAGAAAATGTAATTTCTATCCTATAATGAAATGTATTGTGAAAGGATTACGGTCAGGTACATACAAATAGTCAATGTTGGTTCATACATCTTTATAAGAGAAGATTATACATAATGAAATAATACAATATATTCGTTTTTCTACTGCATTTTTTACTTTCAAATTACAATTATCCTAAAATGTTATCAAAATGTGGTGTATTTTAGCATAAATTGATATGGTATAACTCATTCCTGTTCTTCCTCTTATTTCTTTTCCAAATTGCAATGTTGTTGATGACAATGTCTTGCACGGTTTCTTCCAAAATGAGTTATCTCAACACCAGTGTATACTTAATTAGTTACCATTAAAACCCAAATCACCAAAAGTCGATGAACACTCTTCAAAATCACGTTCCTGACGTTCTAAAGCAGGTTCATGACTTCTGCAATTTACTACTACCTGACTTTCAAAATCACTTCCCTGACGACTTTCTAAAGCAGGTAGATTATAATTACGTATGCAGTTTATTTCTACATGAGTTCCATGATTTTCTCCCATATTTCCTACATTTCCCCGACTTTTAAGATCAGGTTCCTGACTTCCAAAATCACTTCCCTGACGACTTTCTAAAGCAGGTAGTTTATTTCTGCAATTTAGTACAATATTACTTCCATGATTTTCTCCTATACTTCCAACATTATTCCCCCGACTTTTAACATCAGGTTCCTGACTTTTTAAATCAGGTTCCTGACTTTCTAAAACAGCTCCATGACTTCTAAAAACTAAAGTCTGAATTCCTCTATTATCTCCTATACTTCCAACATTATATCCTTGACTTTTAAAATTAGGTTCCTTACTTTCCATATCAGGTTCCTGACTTCCAAAAGTTATTTCCATTCTTCCAAAATTATCTCCCAGTCTTCCAACATTAATTTTATGACTTCCAAAATCCATTTTCAGTTTTTTCAACTGATTTAGCTTCTTTTCTAATTGAGCTAGCTTAGCTACCAACTGAGCTCTCTGTTTTGCAAATTGAGGTTTGTGATGATTAGATTGAGTCATCTGAGATTCCAATTCAGTCATCTGAGTTTCCAATTCTATTTGCTGATTCGAATTGCTCATTAATTTCTTGCCATTCCATTGAGTCTTCCAATATTCCCAGTCAGGTTTCGGACTTTCATCTTCATCAGAATCAATGATACATCGTCCATCCTTCTCAAAACACTTGGCACCTTGGTAGCATTTCCTCCATTCACATTGTCCACTGGTAAATCTGGCTGCATGGAGCTCAGTCACTAGTAACATGGTGCCAATGAGCAAAGTCAGTAGCAGCTTAATGGCAGCCATTTTGAACTTCACGGATCTGTAAATATTCAGCACTTTTTCAAGCAATAATATAATTTTCATTTTGAAATTTAAAAACACGATCAGTTTTGTAGCTTATTTTTATGCAAGGAAAAGTCCCATTTGAATTGCAATAAATTTGGAAAATAAAGCTAATGAACATGAAATATGGGAATTAAAATTAAAATTTGAATCGGACTTACATTTTAAGTCAATACAGGGTGATTAGAAACAGCTAACCTCTCTAAAAATTTCATTAAATATACATTAAAATGAAAAATTGTTTTGGCATGGAATTGGAAATCATGGGTGTTGGGAATCCAGTGATGAAAAAAAAATTGAATTGTGACGTAGCCTTTTAAGGTCATATATGACTGATGGAAAGAGTGATTAAAACTTTAATTAGTTTGCTCATGTCAATGCTCATTTTCCTTTAGTTTAGGACTTTCTTTTTCTAGGTATTTTGTAATAAACCTGACCAAGTATTATTTACTGCATAGTATTAATGAAAAATTTTGGGCTTTTAGCCCTAATTTAAATTCTAACTTACCTATATCTCCTTTGAAGAAATATTTAATGTGATAATGCTTGAATTGCTGGCCAGAAATGATTTAAGTGATCTTTTTACGAAAATTTGCAGGTGTAATTATATAAGTTATGCACAAATATGGAAATTTCTAAGGAAAGAAATTAAAACTTTTATATTTAGGTTTCTGATTGAAAATCACGTATTTTCAATTATTGTAAATACTAACCATTGTTCTAGAATGGGTGATATTGTGTTATATTATATAGAAATGCTAACAAATAATAAATTTTGGTTAATTTGTTGTATTAATAGAAATTTATTGTTTCATATAATGCAATGGACATTGTTGTAATTTGGTATTAATATTTAATTGAAGGATCATATTTCTGCCTGACAATAGAAATAATAAGCCTACATAATAAGAATAATAAGCAGAAATTTAAAGTTTTTGTTTAAGGGGGCTGTCCACACTTTTAAAAAATGCATGCTCCTATAGGAATCTCTATGTTAACTAACGGTACATATTAATCGATAATAGCTGAACATAAATTGACGGGGTTTGATTTTTTATGAAGGACAATTAAATTTACTAAAACTTAATGCATTCTTTTTTTGTTAATCTGCCCTGTGAGTTGTATAATCGGGCAAAATGTGCAAAAAAATTAGCGGCATACTTTGAAATTCGATAAATAAATATATAATGCACGTAATAACAAAATCGATCTTATACATTTTGTAGTAAATTAA
>JAQIXP010003251.1:0-13372 GCA_034700285.1 Proteroiulus fuscus
AACACATTCCCTATATAATATATATATATATATATATATATATATATATATATGCATATTGTTGTATCTGTTCACCAAATTTCAGCCTTTTAACATTGTTTATTTTCAAGTTACACTGTTTTTTCATAAAAACGATATTATCTCAAAAGCGACTTCTGTAGGCATATTCGTCAATTGTGAATTAAACCATCAAACTGGTCCTCAATGCAAATTGCAAAGTAACAAATATTGGTAGACTGACTGTCTGAATAGTAAAAGACACTACATGCATGCTCAGCCCCAACTGCCCAGCAGAAAAGTAGTATACTGAAGTAATATAGCAGTGCATGTATCTAGCTGCCAACCATGCAGATTGAAAGATTTTCTGCAATAAAATTGTCGCCAAACAGTTAAATTGTATATATAAGTTTTATAATATATGTAGGCCTATAGGGTGAACACAGTTTAAAACAATTGCAGTAAAATTGCAATCCAATTAAGTGTGTATAATAAAATTAATTAATTAAACAGTCCAGTTGCAAGAGTATACTATATAGGCCTATTGCAGTTTTCTGCAGGTAAAGTGTAAAATCTGAAGTGCAGCCCAACTGCAGTAATTTTTTCACTGGAAGGGTTCAGGCAATTTGCAGGGGCTGCAAAACAATGCCACTATATAGTCATATGTTAATGGTGATTAAAACAGTGAACATATGGCATTCAAGACAGCCTGATTAATCCCAAAATTACATGGAATTAGAACAAATATAATTAATTATTGGCAAGTTTGATAAGCCTGTCTTTTCAAAATAACTTATTGCAAAGAGAGATTTTTCCCTTTTAATACTCGAAAGACTAGATCATGATGACTTCCTCCTACTTATATACAGGCAGGACTGAACATAAATTCGCTGCATAATTAATTAGCTTATGGATTTTCCAAAAATAATCAAAAATGAAATTCCCAAAAAAATATACACAATAATAATAAAAATATGCATCATAAAACGTTAAGCCAAATCAGATAAGTTTTAAATTGGCTGGCACAAACTGAAAAGCAATGATAATTATAAATAATGCCGCAAAACAAATAAGTCATAAGCCTTATTAATCTCCTACATGGCTGTAAAACAGAAAACGAGGCAGTGCAAGCTGGGAAACGGGGTTTAAACCTGCTTATTGGAAGTTGGGGTGAGAGAATCTTAAGCATTGCAATTTTACATTCAAACCCTTTAATGGGTTAGGCCTACGTGTGTTGTACGTGCCTTTTTAGGTCTAAAGGATTATGGAATCGATTTTGAACTGCCGACAAGGAGCGCCTGAAACAGCCGTTCTAATAGTTAGGGTCAAAGCCGTAGGTCATTGTAAAATACCACATTCAGTTGCTAATGTTAGGATATTCTTCTTATTGGCTCGTACATAAATGTAAGGTTATAGCAAGTATGAAAACCTCGAGTTCTGCCCAATTTTATATTATTTTTATGTGCTGTTGAAAATGGGGCACTAAAATCTAATGGCCAAACTTTTCGCCATGTAGTTTCTGAAGACTATATATGCAGTGCTGTCATGTAAAAAAGTAATAAGATAAGTATATCCTTTTGGAATTGCAAGAAATGTATCTTACACGGTTCCACTAATTTTTGATTCTATAGGCCCGCCGCCTAGCGTCAGTTTTATTTTCATCGCTTGCAGTTGCCTACCATTGCGGCTTCCAATGGCTTTTGGAAGCATAAGGCAAACTGTAAGTTAGGATTTGTCTGCTTCTAAAACCCAAACCAACGGGCAATACCGTAAATCTTCTAGAAACGACCCGGGCGATCTTTTCTTCTTTTGCCTTCAGAGGTGGCCGTAATATGGAGATGGGCGTAAATTAGGGATGGGCATTTATTTGTAAATTCACAGAATTCAGATGGGCGTTTATTTAAAATTAAAAGAATATCACATTAATTTTACCCTATTTTGAATTATAAAAATGCAATTTTTATACAAGAACATCAAAAGAAACTTCAACTGTAAGCTCTAAGGGAAAGCTCCATTGGAAAATGGGCGAAATTTCGAAGATGGGCTATCTTTTCACACTTTTTGAAATTTTTCTGGGCGAAATATGGAGACTGGGCTAAAACTCGGGATGGGCGTTATTTAGAAGATTTACGGTAAGTTTGGATCTCAACAGCAGACGAGTCCTAACCTACAGTTTGCTATTCGCCTCAGAGAACCAATAGACGTCCACGTGCATGGCACCTGGAAACAATGAAAATAAAACTGACGCTAGGTGGCATGTCCAGGGTCAAAAATTGTTGGAACTGAATACGGTATAGTCCACGTTATATACTCACTCTGAGTTAGTGGCAATGTGCACATATCAAGTTAAGCATTTCTGATCCAGATTTATATATATGTTATTCAGTTTATACGTTAATCAATTTATATGTTATTCAGACTACCCTTTACTGTTTCATCAGAGAAGTATCCAAAAGATGCAAATGGCTTAAAACACCATTGCTATTTAATGATAATAAATAGGCAAAAATCCCTTTTGTGGTTTAAATCCTTTTCCCAAAGCTTGAAACATTGAAAAGTTTAAAGAGTCCCACTTTGAAACAAATAAATCTTAAAGTTAAAATTATTAATAATAAAGAAGGGCAGTCTTATTAATAACTGCAGTGCATCAGCCATAATTCAGAAATCACAATGTTTCCTTAAAAATAATGAAAGGCCCATTTTTATAATAGTCCCCCACCCAGGCAGAATGGCGCTGCATGCAAAGGGGAGTTCAAGTTGGCTGCACTTTATTGCTATGGCATAGTTATATGTGCATTCTCAGTTACGCAAATACTTGTACACCATCAAGTTTATTACTAGGCTGATTGGCAAAATGACTCCCAACATGGCTACTATCAACCATAAAGATTTTTGTCCAAAATAAATAACTATTGAATGGTAGGCTATACTTATAAATTAAAGTTCAATTTCTATGCTCTTCTTGTTTTTCTTCCCTCTTTCTTGCAAAAAATGCTTGAGGTAAGGTGGGACTGTCCCTTTAAGTCTAACATAATGCATTCGTTCTGGGAGTGGGAGTTGCTAATTTCTACATCACTTAAAACAATAACAATGCCATATCTTAAATTGGAGAAAATCTCTTTTGTTTCCCAAACCTTTATTGCTCAATAAAAACACAAGAGGAAGCATTTTTTCATCCTCTGAAATGGATGATTAAGGAAGGCAAACTTAATCCCCTTGCACATAAAGGGATATTCCCTCAAACTTAATTCTTGTGTTGCTTTTGATCTAAGAAGATTAACTTCATTTATTATTAAGTTGAAAAGAAATATATACATGTATGTATGTATGTATCATAAAATAGCTATCAACTATTATCACTTTCTTTTTTAATTATTGAAAAGGGTTATTAAATTAAAATTAAGAACTTTATTGTTTCCATTATCTACTTTTAGTTAATTTCAATTGTAAGCATTTAGATTTGGAGAAAAAAAATCTTGATTATTTTTTTTAAACAAAGTCAATTTTTTTTTATATTTTAAGTTTTATTTTCATTTTTGATAGGCCTATAAAGTTCAAAAATTCAAAACTTAATTATACCCTTTACTCACATTCCTTTTTCCTTGGGAAAAATAATTAATACATAATTATTTCAATTAAAAAAAATCAATGTATTTGTATTTGATTTAAATAAACTTTTTTAAAACTGTTTAAAATAATTTTCTCTAAAGGTGCATCCACACTACATTACAAAACATCGTTATATAACAAAATTAGTTACGTTTGTTGTACAATTTGGTATAACGTCATATATAACGTGTTACTGAATCATACAATATGGATGATATACCAATAAAAATGTGAAATGGCATTATGGCTTCTTTCTTCACTTTATACAAACAAATTTTATAACTTTGCTATAGGCCTACAACACGTTTTGTGATATAGTGTAGGCTATAGATGCCCCTTAATTTCGAAAATTTTAAAAGAAACATAACAACTATTATACATGTACATGTTCCTTACTTTTAAAAGACAAAAAATGAGAAATTTGAAATTTTTAAAGGGAAAGTCCCACTTTGAATTAGGCTATGATGGTCGTAGGAGAAAGAGCATGAAAAATTGTAAAATTTATGGAAATTGCAATTTGATTTCAGCCCACTAATTATTAAATAAAATGTCCTAAATACATAGATTTGGTTAAAAATATAAATTCCAAGTAGGCGCCATTTGATTTTACTAACAGTATGTAGCGCCCTCTACTATGTAAAAGGCCTCAGTTCTCATAGAATGCGTATGCACACACACATCCTAGAGGGCGCCTAACATGCATTTGGCAAATGTCGTGATTTCTTCAGTATGGAAGCTTTCCTGCAATTATTATTGTCACAGCCATTCATATTTAGTAATGTGAACAATTAACTTAAATATCACTTGTTACAAAGTGGAACTTTCCCCTTTTAAATAAAAAAATCAAATCAAGTAACTCAGCTCAGAAATTATGCATACTCATTTCTGGAATGAATTTTGACACAGATTTCATATAGGCCTACTACAGGGTCATATTATGTAACCTTTCAGTTAAAAAATAAAATTAATGTATTACTCAAGACATCAAACAGGGTGCTTAAACCCCTTCAGAAATCTGCAGTGGAGCAGCTTTAGAGGTTACCCATTTGTGCATTTCCACTCATCGATTTGGGATTTACACATAATTAATGTCTTGTGAAAACAGTATAAGATCTAACTGGTTATTCAAATATCTGCAAACAAACGTTTGCTTGCAAAACTGGTATATTTACATTCCCTATAACAATAAATGCCCACCTATAGCAGCTCTATAAACCAAAAAGCCTCACCTTGTTACTAGTTATTTTTAAAATGACAACAAAAAGTGAAATTAAAACAGTAAAAGGACGTAAGTCCCACTTTGTGACAAATGAATCTTAAAATTAAGATTATTAATAACAAAGAAGGATGGACAGTTATTGCAGTTTGTCTACTGTAGCTAAATTCAGAAATCCAAAAACGAGGATAGGCACCAATTTTAAAATAAGTCCCCCACCCAGTTGGCTTCACTTTATCCCTATGGAATAGTTATGTGCATTCTCTGTTTATGCTCAAAATTGTACACCATCAAATTTATTACAAGAGGGATTGACAAAATGACTTCCAACATGGCTACTATTCAACCATGGAGATTTCTGTCCACATTGGCATTTTTCACAAATAATAACTATTGGATGGTAACTAGGCCTATTAATTAAATTTCAATTTCTAAGCTCCGCTTGTATTTTTATCTTTTCTTGAAAAAAATGCTTGTGGTGAGCCTGGTGAGGTGGGACTGTCCCTTTAAGGAGACCACTTAATTTGACTAATTCGTAACTAGATGGCCCTACACGCATTCGATAATAGCCAATATGGTACCTATTTTCTGGAAATAATATTATTATAAGCTTTAACTCCGAGTTTTCCACAGAAACCTTTCCACTAGCTGCATATACCGAATTTAAAATAAAAAATAAGATTACATTGGTAAATTGCTCACGCCCAAATATCTCCTGTTATAATTGCGATGTACACAGGCGAGAAGATCGACTTCCTCAAGCTGTTTTGGGATCATTGTCCGGTCTGGGTTTGTTCTCCAAATTGCCAATATCAACAGGGAATATCAACTCACAAACAATTAACAAGGCGCAAGGCAGGAGATCAAATAATGTTAAGTCTTTCTTCTCGGCATCCATTTATAAAATGACTCTGTACTGCCCGCAATTGAATGTAAACAATAAACAGGGTCGTGTACATAATGCATAGCAACATCAGCGGCAAAATACATGTAAACACAGGAGTTCAATAAAGGCAGATATCAAATGGATTCTTACCTGAATTTCCCGTGTAACTGTTATCAAACACTTGATACTATACACTGAAATGCACTCGTTGCAAAAACTTGTATATTATTTTAAAATACAAATGATTTCGTGAATCAAAAAACTACATCTTCAAAGAGAACAAAATCCAAAACCACCAGCTACTCCTTGCGCCGATGCTGCTCTCTCAAATTCCACCAGCTGGAAAAATTATGACGTAAGGTCTGGATTCATGTGACCAATTAACGCGTTCCGATATTTTCTTTACCTCTAAATATTCCTTTTTAATAATTTTTATTAGTCAAATAGCTCACTGACTAATAATACAAAATATTAATGACAACTGGTTAAAGAAATTTATGTTCACTAGACTAAAGTTAATAATATCGTGATAAAAAGTCATTTTACGATAAACAACGAATAAGAATAAAAACGTGGACCTTGGGAATCATCACATTGAAATCCCTTTCCCATAATGCCTCACTTATTAAAAAAGCAAACTTTTCTATTTGTACGTGTTGCCCGAGGCAAACACGACATTTTTATGAAATTGCATAATTTGTTTGAATTAGTTCTGAGTAATTGCGAAAAGTTTGGTCCAAAATCCATATAAGCGGCTATTTCAAGGTAATATGCAAATACCTAATACATTACGGTAGTTTAGAGAACAGTTGGGGGTCGGAAAATAGGTCATTTCGAGACCTCTGACACCGGGTAGTAAATACAGGTAAACAACAACCCGAAATAAAATTGCTTATGCAAATAGTGAATTTGGGCACAGGCATAACTGACTCCTTAAAATATGATCAGGAATGGGTTAAAATGCTTACTTAGCAATTATACAAATAGAATGCCAAACACTTTTAATAAAAGTAGCATCAACATGTCGTCCCATTTGCTATTATTTAAAAAACGAGGGGTTATGGGAGTGCCTATATTAAAACTGAATATTGCAAAAACTGCTGTAAGAAAGTCTTGGGAAAGATTAGGTAGTTCAGGAACAGATGGAGTACTCCACCTGTGTATCACACGTGGGATAATTAATGTAGGACTTTAATTAGTGCTGCTAACCATGACTAAACAGTTAGTCAAATATAAATACCCCAACCCAGTAAAAGCTTGCACAGGGAACTATAATTTCTGCAGTTAAAAATGCAGAAAACTAGTTAACAAACTTAGTCGTCTTTCAGTTTGTTTCTTAGAACGACAGATTTACTGCAATGTAAGCATCAGAAAACCTGCAAAAATTTTGCAGCTTTCAGTAAATTTTTTTATGCAGAAACTGTTCACAGTTCATTTTTTATATTAACTGATATAGTGAAGTTTTTTTTAGCATCAAATCGATGGTTTAATTCACAAGTAGCAAATGAGCCAAAAGTTGCTTTCGAGATAATAGCGTTTTTATGGAAAAAGGTGCACTTTTAAAATAAACAATGTTAAAAGGGTGAAATTTGGTTGAAAGATGAAAGAAAATAAGTATATTTTATAGCTAGGAATGTGTTCATTTTTGTTACATAATTAAATCAGTAAATTTATTAAGTAAGCTGTGTATAATAAAAAGTTTTAAATTCACATTCGCTACTTTGACTTTGATTAAGTTTGCAGAAAAGTGAAAATTAAATAAAGTGTAAAGTAGCAAATGTGCACATCTATTAGTATGTGTTTTTAATAAAGTGAATGCAAAAATGTGCATTTGCTACTTGCTTTGTTATAAAAATCCATGTCACGAGCAATTTTTAAAAGGTAAACTAACGAATGGTACCATTCGCTACTTTTAACTTTTAAGGATGATACCTTGTTGGATATTCACTATCTTCACTTCTGTAACTTAAGCAATTATTGGTTAAAGTAATTACTGTAACTTTGGGTGAATTAGGGACACTTCCAGAATCACAAATGTTCACTTATCTCATTTTTGAAAACTTGGCTTGTTCGCTACTTGTGAATTAAGCCATCTAAATTAACTGGAAAACTTTTTTTCCTGGTTAGTCTCTCTAGCCATTTGCCTTAAGAGAGTTAACTACACCTATTTTTTGATGCATTATTAGCGATGGGCAGAATTACTTTGCTTTTGCTCATCTGCCTCGTGGCAGTTCCCGTGTGTCGCGGGAGCGTCCATCAAGCTGAGACGGAGGACAACGAATTCGCCGAGTTCGAGGATTTCGAGGAAGACGAGGATGACACTGTCGTATTCAAGGAGGCAGCCACGGAAAAACCAGCAGCCGGAGCTCAGCCTCCCGATGCAAAGCCGACTTCGGACGCCGATGGTGACGAAGCCACTGTCGAAGTGAGTTCAACATTGTTCTTAAGTTAAGATTTACTACCTGTAAAATATCATAAGCAAACCCTATAATTATTGTCATAACAAACCTGAAATAAGGACGAAGATGAGGATGATGACGACGATGGCGAATTTGAACATTTGCAAGACGACGAAGAATTTGAAGGCTTTAATAAGGGCAAAGGCAAAGGAGAAACGGCCGATATCAAGATCACCAAGGTTAGCTCATCGAAAACTTTTTTTCTTCAGATTCCATCAGTAACCGAATGGGCCATTAGTGAACTTTTTGGACATTTTTACAGGTGCCCATTCATCTGAGGACCAACTGGGATAGCTTTCATTTAGAAATGTTGATGTTAGTTGGTCTCGGTGTATATTTTCTCAACTTTATTACGGGGAAAAACAAAAATCAGAAACTGGCCAATGCCTGGCTTGCTTCGCATCGCCAGTTGCTCGATAGCAATTTCTGCCTAGTGGGTAAGTACCCAGTTTAACCTCGTGTGAAAATTGTCTTAGGGTTGTGATAGATGTGAGAAACAAAAATGAATATTCCAAAAAGAGCTACGAAGCTTGGGGAAAATTCCATTTTCCCAAGTTTCTGCGTAAAAAATGTGAGAATTTTAATGGATATGACAATATTTTCTAAAAAAAATTAAAAAAAAGTATATAAAATTTGGAATTTGTGGTGTAATATTGACTTCTTTAAATATATGTTTACAAACAGTTAAAAAAAAATAATCAACAATTCATTGGCATAGCTTGGGCAATTAGGTAACTAATTCAAATTCACCAAAAATTTTATTCTACCTGTAGATAAATTAAATTATTACATTATTCAAAATAGCAACTTTTTTAAACTTTTCAATGAAGATCAAATCGATGACTTAATTCACCAGTAGCGAATGAGCCAAAAGTTGCTTTTGAGATAATAGCATTTTTATGAAAAAAAGGGTATAACTTGGAAATAAACAATGTTAAAAGGCTGAAATTTGTTAAATATATATATTATAGGGAATGTGCTGATTTTTGTTAAATAATTAAATTAGTAAATTAACGAAGTAATTTGAGAACTGAAAGGCTTACAAATGCACATTCTCTAGTTTGACTTTGATTGATTTTGCAGGAAAGCGAAATAATTAAAGTATGAAGTAGCGCATGTGCACATCCATTAGTCTGCCTATTGAATGGAAAAAAATGCAAAAAAAAATGAGCAAAAATTGTCAGTTCGCTACTTGTATTTTAATTTTTAAAAATCCAGGTCTCGAGACATTTTTAAAAGATAAACTAACTAATTGTGCCATTCGCTACTCTTTAACTTTTAGGAATGATACCTTGTTGGATATTCGCTACTGTTCACTTCTGTAACTTTAACAATAATATTATTGGTTAAATTAATTTCTGTAACTTTAGGTTCATTAGGGACACTTCCAGGCTCAAAGTGGTATAATTATCTCGTTTTTGACAAATTAGCTTATTCTCTACTTATGAATTAAGCCATCGACATACAGATTAGAGCTTGTGTCTTGCCGAAGACCCATTTCCCTGACTTTTGTTTAAAAGTCTAGATGTCATTAAGTGTTACGCGTCAATGAAGCAAACATGAAATGCAATTTAAAATCAATGAAATGCTGCTCAAAGTGAAATTTTTTTAAAATTAAACATTAAGTATGAGAAAAATATGATAAGAGCATATTGTTGGCATGTGAAAAATGCAGCAGAAAATCTAAATTAAATGGAAAATTAGCCCATTTTTAAGTGTTTTTGAGCAAATAAGTCGCCTGCGGCGCCATTTTCTGTCATGTTTTTTTGCAGTAATGTACTTTTAATGCCTTCAGATTATCGCCTGCAGGCCATGAAAAGTATTTTTGGGTCGGAAAAAAAAAGGATTTTTGGGTGCGGCCCAGGGTAGTTGCCAAATATTGCAGTTTTAATTGCATATCTCAGTAAAAATGAGTTCATAATCACTTTGGTTTGGTCTGGAAATTTTTGAAAATTTCTCTGGGAAACCTGGAAATGTCAAGGAAATCTGTTACTGGATTTCAATTTTGGCTAGACACCCTGACCAGAATACGAAAGTTAACCTTTAAATAATTAGGTACCCGTCACAACCCTAAAATTATCCACATGTGGAATTACTTCCCAATTTTCTGATGAATTTAAACTACAGGAGACGATGGCAAAACTGAGAATGAAAACCCTGGCTTGATGAAGGAGTCGGAGAACATTTATACCCTATGGTGCAGTGGACGCACCTGTTGCGAGGGAATGTTGGTCGAATTGAGGTTTTTCAAAAGACAGGACCTGATCCACGTGATCGCCCAGTTTTTAAAGCCAACGGCGGATCAAGTGGTTAGCATTTCTTTAAGTTCGTACAAGTCCAGCCTGCTTGCAATTTTGAGAGAGTAAAATTTGTTCTGAGCTCTACGAATGTAATTTCACTTCAATTGACTTGCAAATTCGAATTCTTTTCTAGATTATAAGGATAAACATGAACCCGGATGACATGGAACCCTTCGTGTTTGCAATTGCCAACAAGAAGACAGCGGTCAAACTTTCAAAGGAAATGACCGACATCGTGAGTAGCCATATTTTATAGAACACCAAACTGATTACGAGGCTTTAAACTCCTCACGAATATTTTTTTTGCAAAGAACACTTTCTGTGCCGACAAGAAGAACGTGGATAAATTTGGTCTCCCGCAATCATTTGTCATGTATAACGAACTTGGGGAAGTTCCTGCTAGTCTTATCGATTCAAAGGTCACAACCATTTTGAATAAATACGAGGAGCTCGTGGATTATATTCACTTTTCCGATCAGTATTCTGGATTGAAAATTCCAGAGTGAGTCCGTGCTAAAGGGAATTTGTTTCTCAAAGAAATTCCAAAAGTAGTTTCACAATTTGAATACCGCTTTTTCTGTTTCTAGTGAAACCCAGCCGAAACAGACGGATGTCAGTAAAGTCCTTATTTTTGCATTTAATGGTATGACTGCCTTATTATTCTTAACAACTCGGCTGTTGTCAGCAAATCTCGTGGGTGACTGTTCAAGTATTAAGTAATGCTGGAACTGGGTGAGGGAGAATCGGGGCCTTCGTCACGAAATCGTTACATCAAACAACTCATAAACCTGCAGTTTTAAAAGCAATTGAATATTTGTGGAAAACTTGCAGTTTTGCATCAGAATACTACCATTTAAATAATGTTTTTCCAATGCCATTTTCCTGTTAATACTGCAGTTTTCCCACAGCTTCTGTTTCACAGTTACCACGGTTTCTGGTGTTTTTTTTAAAAAAAAAAAAAAAAAAAACTGCAAAAATTCACTTTTCAAAAACCACTACAGTCCATTTTTACCGAAAATGAGATATTAACCTAAAATTACAGCTAATGTGTTCTCATCTCAGGGAATTTTGATTTGAAACAGGTCTGGAATTTTTCAATATTTTTTTATTTTATATTTTTTTAACATTATCCTGAAAATCAGCACATAAAAATTATTTGAATAATTGGCTGCTGCATAAATCAAAAATGATATCTTGGCGCTTCAATGGAAAGCAAATGATTAGCTTTGAAATTTGTGCATTTAATTTTTTAAATTGTTGCACCATCCAAAATAAATGTTTTTGAACCTGTAAAAGGGTGAAAATGAACATGGAAAACTCAAGGAATTTTATTTGCAGAAATTTGTAGTCGCCATGGTCCTATCTACTAATTCAATAAAAAGTTAGGATAATATAGGAAAAAGTTGCTCATTTTGACCACTGAAACTGAAAAAGGCCAGAATCACTATGTTCAAAAGTTTGGCTATTAAATTCCCAACTTTGGGTAAAGGGGTGGACTCAAAACAAGTAGATTCCTTCGAAGGAACCGAAATGTGAAGGTGCATTCTAAAGTGCAGGTTTCTATCTTAAAAATTAAGCTCAGAATTTTAAAATACCGGTAACTAATTTAAAGGCAATAAATCTGGATTTCCTTTAAATGCATTTTTCTCAAAACAAGAAATCTGGACTCATGGGGTTTTTGATCTCAGCTCTTCAATTTACTTTGCAATCGTTAAGTAATGCTTTTGGAGTAGTGGCGTCCAAGTCTAGAGTTTCGAACAGAGGAAGTGGAGGTCTCGGTCTAGAAAAAAACAGTAAAAACGCCATGTAATACTTGAACAGTCTCCTAGCAAAGACTCAACAAATCATGATTACAATATTCTACTCATGCCTTGTTTTCATAGTGCCTGGCAATGGTCGCTCTAGTCCCGAATGCATGGAAACCATGAAACCATTGCTGCAACTCGTCTTCTACTGCATGGATAAAGTCAAACGATTCCGACTTGGAAAAGAGGTAGATTAATGACACACCATACAAACGTGCCAGGATGTTCGAAAACTTGAGTACGAATGTTTTTTTTTATCGCAGGCAAAGCAAAAGGCAGAGAAGACACGTCATCGCATCGAAGAGGCCGTCTTGAAGACCACCCATCAGCAAAGAGTGGAGGCTGCCCAACAACGACGTGAGGACAAACGCCGGGCGGAAAAGGAGCGGATAATGAATGAAGAGGACCCGGAGAAACAGAGAAAATGGGAGGTCAGTTACTTTAAATTTAAAAATATAAAATTGTTCTTTCGCCCATTATCCCTTGGATAATGGAATTTTCGGTTTTCCTTTCCACCAGGAACGGGAACACCGTCGAGAGTTGAAGAGACGAGCCCCAAAGATGAAGCAGCTGAAAGTGAAGGCCCTCTAAAGTCTTCCATGGCTCAGTACCTATTGTATCAATTCATAATCAAAAATATATCTGCCTTTGATATCTGTACCCATCGTTTTAATACCAGTTTTTATTTGGACAAATGTAAACATTTTTTTTTCTTAAAAACTACTTATTTTACAAGAGCGGTGAAACTTCCTTTTTGCATTAGGAGCATTTAGGATAACATTTGGGGCAAAGTTCAAACAAATTCATTAAATGAAGTGGTGCTGTTATACATGTAGTAACATCAATTCGAGTACATGTACATGAAAAGAATAAAATATTTCAGACTGGCATGTCTTTTTAGTTGTCCATTTATCAAGGCTTTGTGTATGAAACTCGAAGCTTTTATGACATTGCTGAGATACGCAGCCATATTATTGAGATTTGCAAGATTTTTGAAGATTGACAGGATTTTTCAATATTAACGGTGCTGTCCAAAGTTGCGGAGATCACTTTCGCAACCCATTTTTGTCATGTTTTTGTCGTACAGTTTTTTTTCTTAA
>JAQIXP010003252.1:0-13372 GCA_034700285.1 Proteroiulus fuscus
AAATCTAAGTAAAAATACATTTCCTATACTATATATTTAATAATTATATATTACTTTAAGTAATATATTTGAAAGTATATTTCCGAATGTCTGCTGGTGCATTAATTTTTAAAAGTCCTGTATATAATTTGAAGGAATATATTTTATTTAAATATATATTAGGATTAAAATATAAATTTATTTGTATTATTAAATTACTGGTGCCAAGACATTTTAAAATATATTCAAAATTATATTCAGAAATACATTTTACATTTCCAATTATGGAGATATCTATTTTGAAAATATACATTATTATCATTATATCCTAGAAATATATTTTATAATAAACTCTCTAATATATTTCTGACTTATTACTATTATTTTACGTGGTCAGTGCATTTTAAAATACATTGCAAAATATATTTTCATAAATTTATTTATTTTCTAACAACAAAATCTATTTTGAAAATATTTCTTGTTACTCGTATTTTCAGTTAATAAATAAACACAAAATGGCTTCAAAGAAAACAGAATTTTCCACAAAAAAATCAACTTTTTGCATCTCTCTATCATGCAGTATGAGACGCCATTTTGTTTCGAATTTACTCACTTACAACCTTATTATTTCCCCGAAAAAAACCCTAGCCTTGCTGACATTGCAACACATGCCAGAAAGTAGAAGAATTTTGATGAAAAGTTTCATTAAACATAAATAATTTTACAAAAACTACAAATGTGGCATCATTTTGATACTTTCTGGTGTGTGTTGCATCAGCAAACAATGTCTTGAGAACTTGGTAATAAATAAGAAACAACAGAGTATCCCATCCTATTGACCTGCAAAGGAAGTATGAGCGGTTCATAACCCAAAAAAATCAAATTGTTTTTGTTTATGCATGGCAGCATCATAAATAAACATTCCAAGAAAAGAACAACAATTTTGTGTTAAGAAAATCACATTCCAAGAGTTGATTGAAGTGTGCATTGTTGTCACTTTAAACTGCCAAAATTTAATGTCCATGGCAAGTATTTTGTGACCCGGCTCACATGATCCAAAAGCAATTCATTGATGTTCAGCTGTAGAGTTCATAAGGCTGGAAACCCTGAAAAAATACAACAAAATAGTTGGATCACAAGAACTCTTTTCAAAAATGTAATCCATCTGAAGGCTTAATGACTTCGCTTTCAATTTATTCGATTTTATTAACCAATTACTCATAAAACCAGTTAATACAGTTAACAAAGTAGTTCTTAACTGCATCCAAATTTATAACCCAAATGGGAAAACGCAAACGCATTGCTTTCTGTTTTTATGTGATCACAAGTGGGTAACCACCTATTTAGGTAGATCCCGAGTGGGTAACACTTTTTGTTACATTGCACTGTGATCCTGCACACCAAAACAACAGAGGCTACCACAAAAATGCTTCAGCTTCAGATCATGCAACCAAATTGTTACACGGTCATAATGCCAAAACACATCTATTAACAAGTGGATCATCCAGTTCACAAAGTAGTTCTTAATTGCATCATAGGTTATAACCCAGCTGTGAAAATGTGAATGCACTGCTCTGTTTTTTCTGTTATCTCATTTGGTGAACATACTACCTATTTAGGTAGCCCTCGAGTGGGTTACCCTTTTTGTTACCTAGCACTGTGAGGTTGGACACCAAAACGACAGAGGCTGCCGCAAAAAATGCTTTAAATTCAGCTAGACCATGTAACCAAATGGTCATACTTACATAATGCCAAAACACACCTACTAACAAGTGGATAATGCACTTTTGTGATCCAGTTTTGCAGTAATTGCATCATCAGTTATAACCCAGCTGTGAAAATGTGAATACACTGCTCTGTTTTTCTGTGATCTCTATTGGCGAACCACCTATTTAGTTAGATAACGAGTGGGTAACCCATTTTGTTACCTTGCACTGTGATCCCACACACCAAAATAACAGAGGCTACATCAAAACTACTTCAGCTTCAGACCATGTAACCAAATGGTTACACAGTCATAGCACCAAAACACACCTATTAACGAGCAGATCATGCGCTTTGTGTTCCAGGTTATAGGATCATAGGTTATAACCCAGGTGTGATATAGATCACATAAACGCAATGGTAACCCGGCCCTAAATTTTGCCATCCCAATACAGATTTCTGAATGTCATGCAGATACTCTGGTACTGCTTCATGCTGATGTTGCCTCAAAGAACTTGGATGAGACACTGCTTACAATGATATCTGGAGCAACAAGTTTCCAAAGGTGCTACTGCTGGGAATATGACAATATCTGTCCCATTACTACAATGTTATAAGCGGGTGCAGATAATCCTGGTGGGCCATGGGCCTTCCATGGGGTCCAGGCCGGACGAGGGCCGGACCGATGGTCCACAAGACTTACATTTCCCGTGCCGGTCGGACGATGTGTATCTGCCCCTGATTTTAAGTTATATCATAAAAATACCATGAAACTTACTTATGGTTCACATAAACCCCAAAGACTCCTAATTGCATTTTCATCCGAAGAACGGCAACATCTGATTGTAGACGGGTACTGTCGTGGTAGTGTACGTAGAGATGGTTCGTGTAACAATGTTGGTGCTAGACACCGTTCGGTACGATGTCTTGTAGCCATCATACATCAGTTTGAATACTTGAGTGGCAGTTTCAGTCTCTGTGGTGACAAAAGTGTGGGGGTTTGTCACTGTGGACACCTGCTGTGGTCCCCCTTGTTGGAGGTTCTGGCCAAGATTGTTGCCACCGAGCCCTAGCGGATGTTGCCCTTGTACCTGAGTAGTAAACGTTTCGAAGGATGTATGCGTTACCGTGGAAGCTGGTTCACGTACTGTGTGATACGATGTTGTCAGTCCATCGATGATAGGCAGGAGTTTGGAGGTGAAGATGACATCAGTGGAGAAGACCGGCCTTGATGTGGTAACTACCTGCGGAAGTCCAAGACCATATGGAAAGTAGGGGTTTAGGCCAAGAGCTGCTGCAGGACCAAGTAGGTTTAAGAAAGGTAGGTTGCCCAATAGTGGATTTCCCATTGGATATGCAGGACTGCTTGATTCCACTTTAGGGTCTTTAGCATCAAAGGCAACATTCTCCGTGCCAGACTTCTCCAAGAGCTCCTTGGACAGATCCTCCTTTGGAATCTCGGCATCATTCTTGTCTAATCCTTCGTCATCTTCGGAATCCGATTTGCGCTGGAGAGTTGGTGGTGGCAACGAAAAGTCTCCAAAGACATCGTTGATGGAATTGTAGGAATCATTACCTGGAATGAGATATGGCATGAACTCTTCCGGTGGAACAGTCTGAAAGGTCGTCACCGTCTTCGTAACCAAGAAGGAATGGGTTAATGTGTAAAATGTTGTGGAGGTGCCATCATACACGGGCAGAAGGGAGGTGCGCAACCTTGTTTCTGTTTTAGAGAATGTGCTGGTTATAATAGACAGCTGCAATGGCACTGTAAGCCCTTTGTCCCCCATGCCTGAACCCTTGACAATGGACAGTGGCCGGGTTGCTGCAAAAGGATCTGCATCCAGTGAGGACACCAACTGAAGATCAGAGTCACTGTGCGATCCTTGCAAATCTGGAGAGTTTGAGGATGGATTGTCGGCCTCATTGTCAAGTTTAGATGAAACTAAGGATGGCAGGAGGATGGAATTCAGCGGGTTTGTATCTATGGCATATTCCGCAGACTCATGCAGATACTCTGCTATTGTCGCTGAAGTTGTCTCAAAGAACTTGGATGAGACACTGCTTGCAATGATATCTGGAACAGAAATAGTGGCCAAAGATGCCACTGGTGGGGATATGACAATATCCTGATTAGGCTCCACGTCACGGGCATTAGAACCCGACAACAGCAAGCGGTTCTTTGCATTAGATCGCCGAAGTGCCAACAACCTGCTTTTGCCACCTTCCGAAAGCCGCTCATTGGGTCTCCGGTAAAGTTTTCGAACCAACACGCGTGCTCGGTCCCTGCCATTGGTGCCATTTCCAGCACCTGGAAAGGCATAGAAGGTGCTGGGATTGGAAAGGTCTTGGAAACGCTTGACTTTGCTTGGAGAAACTTCGATGGTCTCTGCCATCTCTTGATCCTGCGCCTGGTCATCTTGGTTGACAAACGAGGTGTCACCAACTTGCCGGATGAGCGGAGAAGTCCTCTGCGAAGTCCCTTCTGACTTCTGCCGGCGGGCAAGAGCGAGAAATCGTCGACGCTTTTCAGCCAAGGATGAAGGTGTCCCTCTGCGTAATGGAAGACCCCCTCCTTGGTCATCTGCCTGAGGGGCACTGGCACGACCTATTGTGGGTGTTGGAACAATCCGGGAGTTCTTGTTTTGGTCTGACAGACGATTTGTCTTTATGACGACTTTGCGAGGAGACGTAGGAGGCTGCCGCCCAGAGATGATAGATGCAGATGCCTGGAATATTAAAAAATATTTGCATCAGTTATTTCAGCATTGAAAAGAACTTACCAATACAAGAAATCACAATGTGCTAATGTTAATATTGCAGTCCTAACTAAAAAATGCAGACAATATGCATCACTTAAAACATTTGCCATCAATTGAGTCACCATCTGCTTATTCCTTTTTTCAGCAAAAAGCTTTCTGCCCACTAGAGGGCGTGACATAATGCTAGAATATTTTTGGAATACTTCCGTTTTATATGCTAGTTAGCATTGTTTACTCTTTTAGCAAACAAACATGGCTGTCAAAGTTACAGCAGCCGGAACATAACTTTCTACTAGCATGAAAATAAGCAGAATAAATTAGCAGAGAAAAATGTTGCTAGCTCTGCTGACAGTTTGCTTGCAGCAGTGCCTTAGCAGAAAAACTAGTGTTCAATAAAGGAACACTTTTGCTCTCTTTGCTGTAAGTGCTTTTGTTAGTTGCCGAATAAAGGAATAAATTTGTGGCATTTAAAAATAATGCATTGGGCTTGGCAAAAAAATGTTCTAAGGAAATAATTCTGCAGAATCACCCAGTTTTTTTCAACAGAAAGTCTGTGCATGTTTTATACCTTCATATTCTAAAGTTTATTCTGATTAACATTTTGTGCACAAAATACTCTGTTATAAGTTCTGCAATAAGTATGCAAATGTTATATGTATGTATATGTATATGTATGTATGTTATAAGTATGCAAAATTTTGCAGAATTAAGTTTCACGCAATAAATTCTGCAGGTTTTACTATTTTTTCTACTTTAAAATTTGTGCAGAAATTAACCTAAACACACACAAAAGCTTTGTGAACAATGATTTAATTTTGTATATTATTTGTAAAATTTAAAATTTTGTAGAAAAAAATATTCCTATAGTAGCACATTTCTTTATTATTTGGAAAAACGCCTGATGGTTTTGGGAAAATATTCTAGTAATATTCACATAGTATTTGGAAAATCATTCTATTATATTCCTCTTTTTCAGGTTAACTTTTATAAAGATTTTTCATATTTTGGGGAAGAATTCCGATAATATTTTGTATTAATTGTTGGAAAAAAGTTTTATATTCCTATTGTATAGAAATATAGAAGCATATTTTTTTTTCATAAAATATAAGAATATTATCAAAATGTATTATTCAAAATGTAGAAATTAATATAAATTTTATTTCTGAATACAGGAACTGTTATGAGAATTTTGTCACAAAATGGGAGAATTTTGTCACAAAATGGGAGAATTTTGTCCCCAAATATGATAATTTTGTCATAAAATATGAGAATTTCGTCATAAAATATGAGAACTATGTCATAAAATATGAGAACATTGTCATACAATTTGAGAACTTTGTTATAAAATTTGAGAATTTTGTCATAAAAAATGAGAATTTTGTCATAAAAAATGAGAATTTTGTCATAAAAAATGAGAATTTTGTCATAAAAAATGAGAATTTTGTCATAAAATATGAGAACTGTCAGAAAATATGAGATATTCGTCATAAAATTTGAGAATTTGGTCATAAAATATGAGAATTTTGTCATAAAATATGAGAATTTTGTCATAAAATATGAGAACTTTGTCATAAAATTTGAGAATTTTGTCATAAAAAATGAGAATTTTGCCATAAAATATGAGAACTGTCATAAAATATGAGAATTTCGTCATAAACTTTGAGAATTTTGTCATAAAATATGAGAACTTTGTCACAAAATATGAAAACTTTTGTCATAAAATATGAGAATTTCGTCATAAAAATATGAGAACTTTGTCATAAAATATGAGAATTTTGTCATAAAAAATGACAATTTAGTCATAAAATATAGGAATATTTTGAAAATTGTATAATAACATTATGGGAATTTTTCCAAACATATCGAAATAGTATCAAATTTTCCCCCTAAATAATACTGAAATTTTAGACTATTATACGAATATGTTTTTTATTTTAATTTGTAATTTTCTTTCCAAATAATATTGAAATCATACGAGTATTTTTAATCCTAAAATTTTAAGATTTTTTCCCAAATAATATTGAAATCTTATACTATTAGAGGAATATTCAAAAAAAAACTTGTAATTTTTTTCTCTAATAATGCTGACATTTATGACTATAATACGAATATATTTTTTTCCCATAATACCCCGGTATCCCTTTTGGAACCGTAGAAATTTTTTTAATTTGCCACAGAGGGAGCTACGGTTACACCATTCTTAAGCTCTGCCACACAATTAATGGCAAATTTTCCAATTTCTGTAATTACAATTGAGATCTGCATTTATTGATGCTATTTTTTTCTGAAATTCCATTGTTTTCAGACATTTAATTGTATTGACTATATTTCCAATACAATGGTAACCCATTTCTAGGTTACTCGCCAAAACGATCCTTGATGCTCATTAATTTGATATTGAGAGTGAAGGCCGGGTGACTTTACGCGTAATCTAAGTAATGTCGAGGACAACTTTAGCATAGATGGGAAGAACAAATTAACTTTAACAATGCCAACAAAAATAAAAAAGAAGTCCTAATTGCAGAAGATGAGCAAAAAAAACAATGCATTCTTCTTAATTAAGAAGGTTAATTATGAGCAGGTCTTGAGAACTAGAATTGAACATGTAAGGTGGCATAATGAAACCATGGGTAACATTTTCCGGTACAGAATCTATCATTTTTACAAAATTGCAGTAATTATGTGAAAAATTTGAGCCAATTTTCTATGAGCAACGCGATGGCTTAAATCCAGAAGTGACGAATAATCCAAAAGTTGCTTTCGAGATCATAGCGTTTTTATGGAAAAAAAAGGTATAATTTGGAAATAAACAATGTTTAAAAGCTGAAAAAATAAATGAAAAAAAATGCAGTTTTTTGAAACAAAAACCTACATAATTTTTGCTGTTTTTCTGTAAAAAACGTGCAAGGTTTTTTTTCTGCAGATTTTCTGCGGTTTTTCCACATCCCAGTGATAAGAAAAACTGCAGAAAAACTGCAGAAGAAAAACTTGCACGTTTTTTTTACAAAAAAACTGCAAAAATTATGTAGGTTTTTGTTTTATAAACTCCCAGAAAAAAGTACAGTTTTCTGCAGTTTTTTCAAAAACTGCAGTATTTTTTTCATTGGGTTTAGTAAACAAATGCAAGAATATATATATTCTATAGGAAATGTGCTAATTTTTGTTAAATAATTAAATTAATTAAGTAATTTGAGAAATAAATGGCTTTAAACAATCACATTCGTTAGTTTGACTTTGATTAAGTTTGCAGGAAAGTGAAATAAATTAATTGTGAAGTAGTGAATGTGCACATCCATTAACTTAATTAGTATGCAGCTTGAAAAAAGTAGTGAATGTGACATCTGACATGTATAGTTCTAAAAATGCAGTCACCAACAATTTTTAAAATGTGAACTAACGAATGGTGGCATTCACTACTGTACTTGTAGCTTTTAGGGATGATACCTCGTTGGATATTCGCTACTCTTCACTTCTGTAACGTTAACAATGATTGGTTAAATTAATTTCTGTAACTTTAGGTTCATTAGGGACACTTCCAGGATCACAATGGTTCACTGAGCTCATTTTTGACAAATTGGCTCATTTGCTACTTGTGAATTAAGCCATCGAAATAAAACCTCGTACAAAATTAATGTAAACGGGATTCCCAAGATGACGGACACATAATGAAAAATATTGCCCGAGCTAGCCACTAGATGTCGCTTTAAAAGTCAAAATGGTTGCTGTGTCTACGACACATTTTTTGCCAAATACCGATATTTTTTTTACAAATTACCGGTACGTATTTTATTTACGGTAAGTCTGGTTCAAATTTGAATATGACATTCTCAAAGAAAATTTCTTGATCTTTCATCTAAAATCACTTTCCATGAAGTGGGACTTTCCCTTTACATTTATTATTTCACAAATTTACTAAGATTTCATTGAAAAAACAAACACGAATAGGCCTACCTGTGGTCTTAGTTTGGTGTTTTGAATCCGTTCGTTTGCAGGCCTCGTGTTTTTGGCATCAGACTCCGGACTTCTAGAAGACTGGATGCTAGCAGGAGCTGTTGATGGCGCCGCACTGGAGGGCTTGAAAACCACCACAGTGTTGTCGATGGTGGTGGTAAAGTCCAAGAATCCGTAGACCGTGGTCGTTCGTGCGGCCTTGCCTGCTGCAGTGGCCGAAGACTGACCACTTGGCCTGTTCGGTAGAACCATGGCCGGTCCAATCTTCTCTAGGGATGCCCCTCCTGAAACAAGAAGAAAGAATAATGAGCCTCATGTCAAAGTCTTAGATACAATGTTAGAATGTACAGACAATTAGTTGTCTAAATTTGTAGAAAAAATTGTCCAAATTTGCAGACCAAATTGTCCAAATTGACAGACAAAATTGTCCAAATTGTAAGACAAAATTGTCCAAAATGGCAGACAATAGTGTCCAAATTTGTACACAAAATTATCCAAATTTGCAGACTAAATTGTTCAAATTTTCTGACGAAATTGTCCAAATTGGCAGACAGAATTGTCCAAATTGTAAGACAAAATTGTCCAAAATGGCAGACAATAGTGTCCAAATTTGTACACAAAATTATCCAAATTTGCAGACCAAACTGTACAAATTTTCTGATGAATTTGTCCAAATTTGCAGAAAGAATTCTCTAAATTTGCAGACAAAAATTGTCCAAATTATAAGACAAAAATGTCCAAATTTGCAGTCAAAATTGTCCAAATTTGTAGTCAAAATTGTCCAAATTTGCAGTCAAAATTGTCCAAATTTGCAGTCAAAATTGTCCAAATTTGCAGTCAAAATTGTCCAAATTTGCAGACAAAATTGTCCAAATTTGCAGTCAAAATTGTCCAAATTTGCAGACAAAATTGTCCAAATTTGCAGACAAAAATGTCCAAATTTGCAGACAAAACTGTCCAAATTTGCAGACAGATTTGTCCAAATTTACAGTCAGAATTGTCCAAATTCGCAGAATAAAATGTCCAAATTTGCAGACCAAAATTGTCCAAATATTCAGAAAGAAATGTCAAAATTTCCAGAGAAAAATTTCAAAAATCGCAGACAAAAATTGTCCAAATTTCCAGAGAAAATTCTTAAAATTTATTGCGGGGTGGTAAAATTAAAAATCTACCAATGGCGACTTACTGTCCAAATGTAATGATAAAATTTTCAAAATCTCACACATGGTCAAAATTTACAGATGAAATTGTCAAAATCTCAGATAAATTGTCAAGATCTCAGGTAAATTGTCAAGCTCTCATAAAAAATTGTCAAAATCTCAGAAATCAATTGTCAAAATTTACAGATTAAATTGCCAAAATCTCAGATAAAATTGTCAAAATTTCTAGATAAATTGTCAAAATCTCACACATTGTCAAAATCTTAGATTAATTGTCAAAATTTCAGCTAAATTGACAAAATTTGCTGTCAAAATCAAATTTTTTTCAGAATTACCCCCTTTAGTTTCGTCCCTGAAGAAGCCCTGAGTTAAGTTGAAAGCATTTTAACAAACCCAATTATTACTGCATACGGATGTTAAAAAGTAATTGCTAATTAATTAATTAATTCTAAAAAAAATTATGTCATTAATCTCATCACTACATTTGAGTTTGAGGAACCAGTCATTTACAATTCCGGTAAAGTACCTGACCTCTGGCACGAAATACCATTTTGAATACGTAAATGGTTAATTTAATTTGTGTTTATTCTACGAGGTATTCGACCTGGCACTTCAACGAAACTTTCTGCGAAAATTTTAATCATAACAAAAAATAACAGTTCCTGCTTTGTCGCGTTGAGTTCATTTTCATTTTGGAAATGTACCCTTAAGAGTTGACCCAGGAAATAAATTGACTCTGTATCCAATGACAGCCAATGATTGAAACGTCATGCAGGGGCACACCCATGGATTGATAAATGAAACAATCAAATGGATTTTTCCCATTTCACAGATGATTGGGATAACATGCTGAAAATGGGAAGGTCCCATGCTGGGCTATTCTTTGTCTTTTTTTATTTGATATTTGCCAAATTCATCCTTGTGACCCATATATTCGAAAAAAGTACTCAATACCTCAAGTAGCACAGTACATAATTCCACTGGGCCAATATAAAATTGGATACCCTACATTGAAAAATAGGAATTCACAAAATTTATTAAAAAACACAAGATTAAAGATTTCTTTATGACAATTTTAAGTCAGTAGTGACTTAAGCATTGAAGGTTATTTGAATAAAGCTTTTATTTATGGGTTTCCAAAACAAGTGGCAAGGATACAAATATGAAGATAATTTTTGTTCTTTTGTAAAACCCCAAGAAACCCCTAGTTAAATAAAAATGCATTAATATTAGCAAAACCAATATATTTTATCATCTTAGTCACACTAGCAGTCCTTTCATCTGCAAATCCTACTTAAAATTTATTTCAAATTTTAAAAATTTTAAATCTTCTTTTGCAATCAAAAACTTGAGAAAATTTTCCCCAAACTAAAATTTGAATGTTCATTTTTTTCTAAGCATTATTGCAATGGCTCCAATGAATGAACCTTTCTCCCATTACTAACAGATGGCGCTAAAATTTTCTGAGATTCTACGATTCGGGTATTCCAGAGATCAAGCAACATGGCGCTGCCTATATTTTACATAAAAATTAAGATTTCTCTTTACCGGTTAGTTTTGATTCCAATATTCTGCTTTCATTATTGCATTTTGTTATAATATCCAGAATTTAAAAAGCTCTTGTCAAGGAATGGGACCTTCCAACAGTTTTACCTCCAAAAGTGCCACTAAGGGACGTTACCAAAAATTCTCAAAAAATTTCCACCAAACTAAACTCCAAATTGTAAAAATGGGAATGCTTTTATTTTCTATACAATATTGCAAAGAAGGAAAGTGAAGCCAAAATTATTGAATGATTCCAATGAATGAACCTTTCTCCCGTTACTAAAAGATGGCGCTAAACTTTTCTGCGATTTTACGATTCGGCACCCATATTTTGTATACAAATTGAGATTTCTCATTACCGGTTAGTTTAATTTCAATATTTTTCTTATATTTCTACATTTTGTTCTAATGCCTAGCATTTAAAAAGCCCTTGCCACGAAATGGGACTTCCCCTTTTCAAAAATAACCTAGTAGAACATGATGTTCAATTCTATAAATAGTGCAAACGGGGTGAATTATTGTCCTGACCTCTTTTCTCATCAAAAATTCCTTCTACAAATAATGTCAAGACTACACTTAACCCACTGGCAATGCTATTTGTCGATTTTAGCACTGATTCCAAAAAGCTCTTAAATCGGTTCTAAAATAGTTTTTAAGTAGCACTTATTGAAGATTTGTCCCAGTGCCCTTCCAAAAACGATTCAGTTTATTCTTTTCATAAATATAAAAGAGGTATCATTAAATATAACGAAAGGGAGGACAATAAACGGTCATTGGCCAGCACAGTACGTGTACTTGAGTTGCAGGAAAATATTGGATATGAGGACATCTCTGTTTGTGGCTTGTATGTTTTTTTGTTGGCAAATAAGCCAAGAGCATACATAATATACCATCAATTACCGGTATTGTTTAAGTACAGTTGTAGAACTGGTTTTGGTTCCTTGAGTAAATATGGAAGTCCATTCTAAGGTAAGAGCAATAAACGACCCGATAAGTGCTTTCTGAGTTTGTATACAGACTATTAAAAGAACAAAAAAAGAATGTTTGTGGATCGAAAGATTTTGCACATCTTAAATACGACTGATGAAGCGGTACAAAATTATAATTGCGATGCCTTTTTGTGCACAGTTAGTAAATTCTAGGATTTTAAGTTTCATCAGCCATCAGCCTATCAGCTGCCAGCCATTAGCCAGTAACTGATCAGATGCCAGTCATTAGCCATTAACTGATCAGCTGCCAGTCATTAACCATTAACTGATCAGAAACCAGTTGAAAGCCATGAACTAATCAGATGTCATCAACCGATCAGATGCCATCCATTAGCCATCAGCTGATCAGCTGCCAGCCATTAACCAGCAACGGATCAGCTGCCAGCCATTAACCAGCAACGGATCAGCTGCCAGTCATTAGCCATTAACTGATTCAGAAACCAGTCATTAGCCATTAACCGATCAGAAACCAGTCATTTAGCCATTCATTAATCAGATGCCATCAACTGATCAGATGCCAACCATTAGCCATCAGATGATCAGCTGCCAGTCATTAGCCATTAACTGATCAGAAACCAGTCATTAGCCATTAACTTTAATCAGATGCCATCAACTGATAAGATACCAGCCATTAGCCATCAGCTGATCAGCTGCCAGCCATTAATCATCAATTGATCAGATGCCAGCCATTCACTATTAACTGATCAGCTGCCAGCCATTAGCCATCAACTGATTAGCTGTCAGCCATTAGCTATTAGTTTTTCAGCAGGCAGCCATAAACAATTAACTTTAACTGATCAGCTGTCAGCCATTTTAATAGCCATCAACTGATCAACTGCCAATTATTAACCATCAAATAATCAGATGCCAGGCATTAGCCATTAACTAATCAGCTGCTAGCCATTAGCCATCAACTGATTAGCGGTCAGCCATTAGCCATTTAGTGATCAGCTGTCAGCCATTAGCCATCAACTCATCAGATGCCAGATCATTAACCATCAACTGATCAGATGCCAGCCATTAACCATCAGATTATCAGCTGTCAGCCATTAACCAATAAGCTTATCAGCTGCCAGCTATTAACCATCAACTGATCAGCTTCCAGGTATTAGCTATCAACTGATCAGCTGCCAGCCATTAGTCATCAGCTTATCAGCTGCCAATCATTAACCATCAGTTACTACTAGCTATTGGGCAATTCCACGGTAACTGACGCAACAATTACAAATTATTATTTAGATTTGAATTTATTTAAAATGCTTTCAAATGTAACTGACATCCT